>JAAPAO010000010.1:135465-151610 GCA_013115145.1 Perkinsus chesapeaki
CAAAAAGATACTTCTAGTAAGAGAGATGGCCATAGAAGTAGGTCGAAAGATACTTCTAGTAAGAGAGATGGCCATAGAAGTAGGTCAAAAGATACTTCTAGTAAGAGAGATGGCCATAGAAGTAGGTCGAAAGATACTTCTAGTAAGAGAGATGGCCATAGGAGTAGGTCGAAAGATACTTCTAGTAAGAGAGATGGCCATAGAAGTAAACATGAGCGGCGAGAGGAAGAACTTGTGGAGCAGGAAAGATCCTCGTCGAGTAATGAGATACCGGTGAGGCACGCAGACGATAGGCGAGTAGGAGTGGCAGACCTTATGGGGCATTTAAAAGATAGAATGGCTAAGGTGAAGGATAACAAAGATGTCAGGCCTTTGAAGAATGATACTAGCAAACTCGAGGGTAGGAGGAGACACCGGTCAAAAATGACGGACAGGCCCAAGCGACATAATAAAGGGAGGTCGAAGGCAGCTGAGAGAGAAGTAGCAATTGTCGAGGAACCCCAAGCGACCTTCAGGGAATCTAATGAAGCCGCGTCGCACTCTAAACTGGATTGTGACCTGAAGAGCGGGACAGAACAGGGGACAACTATAGTCGATCGGTTAACCGATATAGCATCTTCACTCCTCCCGAGTAGTCGTTATCCAGCCCAACCTACAGCACAGGATATGCCCTCTAATAACGTTCCTGACTATGGGCCTCAACAAACCAAAGAGGATGCGCTTAAAGTTTCATCGCAAAAAGCGAGCAACGCGGTGACTGCTCCACCAGTGGCACGTCACATCGAACGACACGACCTTCCCTTCATGCCGGACTTACCACCATTCAAGCCAGGTGAATTTACAATATGGAAAGAAGAGCAAGCCCGGAAAGCTATGATACGAGCAAGAGCGTTGGCCTTAGCCGGAAATAAGAAAGGAGAATCATCATCCGACTCTGATTGACATGCCTACTGCTTTGTGCGCCGCTGTCAGTGTCTTGCGCTGCACATAATACTTTGGTAATGGCAAGGCTTTAACAGCTTAGATGCACTTTATATAACAGGATTTTAAGGAAACAATACTATTTAGGCTTCCCTCACGCCGTTGACCATCAATTCAATGAGGAACTGTAATACCGTCGCAGAGAACGCGTCACGCTCTACTGACTTGTTTGAGAAAATGCAAGATTAGCAAGATTAGAAAGATTTTGTATGGTGATGCTGCTGCTGGTTCTTCTTCTTCTTCTTCTTCCTTTTACTGATCGGTGAAGGTCATCCTTTTAATATAATGTCTCGAGCTATCCTTCAAGTATTTGAAGAATATCAGCAGTCTCGTGTGACTTTTGTTCAGACAGTTGCTGACTTGGCTAGTAGACCTCAAAATATTGATACTCTACAAAATGCAGGTAGATACTAAATAGGTCAACCTTACCCAAGGTATCTCTCGTAGGCGTTATGGCCCTATTAAGGCCGCTTCTCCTCGATAACGTTGCATCGATTCAGCAAAGTGCCGCCTTGGCTCTCGGACGTACCTAGCCCTTGAGCTTGCCATGCCCATTGCTACCCCCAGGTTTGGCCAACTACTCAGATGAGCTCGCGGAGTCTGTTGTTACCCATGAGATACTACCGCAGCTAGTTCATGGTTTAGGGCAACAGAATAGGTAATTAGACGAGGTTGACCGTGCTTTTATAACGGTTATTAGATTCTTCAAGAAGGCAGCAGCGTTTGTGCTAAGAGCAGTCGCAAAGCACTCGCCACAGCTAGCTCAGGCTGTGGTCGACTCTGGTACCGCCCGCTGCTTCCTCCCTTTCGCTAACTTTATTATATAGGAGCCTTGGAGTCGCTAGTAGAGTGCCTAGAAGACTTTGACCCCTCTGTCAAGGAAGCTTCAGCTTGGGCTTTGGGGTCATGCTAACCTTTTGCTACCTATCATCATCACCGCCTTAGTTACATCGCTCGTCACACCAAGGAGCTCGCCTTAGCCGTCGTCGATGCTGGGGCTGTCCCTTTATTGGTGATATAGTGATCCCCTTGTCATTTAGGTCTATAATAGGTATTATGCTTCCAAGAGCCTGAATTAACATTAAAGAGGATGTCAGCGAGTGCATTGGCCGATATATCTAAGCACACACCAGAGCTAGCTCAAACTGTAGTGGAGTTTGCCCGGCTTATATCAGGGAATGGTTAGGTAGTTGATGCTGGAGCAGTGTCATTGATGGCTCGAGAATTGGGGCATGCGGACAGCGGTCTCAAGCGGCAAGTGTGCTCCTGTCTGGGACAGGTCGCTAAGCATAACGTAGACCTTGCTGAGGTAGTGCGGGGAAGGGCGGATCTTGCTTGGGTTCATGTGCGGCTGTCTCTAGGTCGTGGTTGAAGCTGAGATATTCCCGAGGATATTACACTGTCTTAAGGATGTTAATGAATATGTGATAAAGATTCCCAGGTTGAAATTGGAGAAAGATACTTTATAGGTTCGTAAAAATGCCGCTACCTGTATCAGAGAGGTTGCCAGACATACCCCAGATCTTGCTAAGGTATCATTGCCTGCCTCTCTTATATTAAGGCTTGTCCTCAGCTCATTGTTAATGCTGGTGGAGTGGCCGCCGTCGTGGACTACATCACCGAGGCTCGGGGCAACAACAGGCTTCCTGGGATCATGACTCTAGGGTACACCTTCAGCGCCGCCGGTCTCGCGGTGGGGTAATAGGGGTGTCCTCAGGTTCATCGCGGCGTTCAGTGAGACTTTGGCGTTAGCAGTGATAGTATCCAAAGGGATACCGCCCTTGAAAGATGGTAGTATCTCCTTTACATAGCTAGTATGGGTATTGGCCTTGTAGCACTAATTAATGAGCCAGAGGACCATCTTAAGGCGGCAAGTGCCTGGTGAGATGCACCCGCGAGGGACTGGGTTACCGTGGCGATTAGGTCCCTTGGTCAAATTGGAAGGCACTCCCCTGATCACGCACGTGCCTTAGCCGAGGCAGACGTCCTTCGAAGGTGGCCGTATCTTTGGCTGGTCCGAGCAACTTGCTGGTCTCATCAGGTTACTGGCAGTGTATCTTCACCAGGATTCATCGGAGGACTTGAAGATCAAGGCCAAGAGGGCTTTGAAAGCCGTCATACAGAAATGCACCCACTTACCCGCTTTGGAACCGCTGCTCCAGGTGAAGGTGTGCAAGTCGGGGGTGACTAGGATTCCTGCTGTTTGTAGGAGGCTCCAGCAAACATACAGAAGTATGTGGTGCACCAGTTCGCGAAGGTATTGCCTAACGACCTTCAAGCTCGAAGGAGCTTTGTCCAATCTGGTGGGCTACAGAAGGTGAAGCTGCTGCTCTTCCAGATGGCTGTTGATGCCGGTCTGGACAGGTTCAGGAAATTAACGCGGAAGTTGGTTCGCAGCTTAGGGATTACATTGACCAGGTTAATCAAATGTAAGCATCAGCAACAGCATGAAAGATACGGCCAAGGCCGAGCGCCGCCGGGGCAGGTATCCTCCTGAGATCGTTAATTATTATTCTCCGAACTATCCGGAGCAGTTGTTACGGAAGTTGGAGGAATACACCCCAGCTGCATAGGCAGCATCAGCAGCATGCCTTGTTGTGGAGTGGTGGTGTCCATTGAAGAATGAAGTACTGTTGTGTTAATGGGGTGGTGGTGTCCATTGAAGAATGAAGTACTGTTGTGTTAATGGGGTGGTGGTGGTGGTATTGGCACTTTATATATAGTTGTATTAATAGTTATAAGTATTTAGAAATGGGAGCGTATCGTTCAAAGCCCCAAACTGATAAAGAGACTGACGATGGTTCCGATCCCAGAATTGTATTTGGGAGCTCGGCAATGCAAGGTAGTAGTGGCAGCGGCGGCGGCGAGGTAAATGGATAATGCTTAAGTCTCAATGCTCAGGATGGCGGTCAACTATGGAGGATGCCCATGTCCATCAACTACACTTCAATGGCAAGGATGATGAGGGACTTTTTGCAGTTTTCGACGGGCACGGGGGCAAAGAAGTTGCCCTATTCTGCGCCGTAATAATAGCGTAACTGGATGAGGCTGCTGCTGCTGTCATTCATACGGCTCGGGATCGAATCCGTAGTATAGAATCATTTTATCCTCGTATTTACAGCGACACTTCCCTGAATGCATGGCATCGTTAGAAGAGTACAAGAAAGGAAATTACAAGGAGGCGATGCGGAAGGCGTATCTTAAGCTCGACGAAATGATGCAAGATTCAAAGTACAGGGAGGAGCTTATTGAGCTAATACGGTGAGTTGAGATATTCGATGGATTGATGATGTTACGGTAAAGTGTATATAGGCTCGGAGATGGTAATGATACGTCGGAGGATGATGGATATGAAAGGAAGGGAGGCCAAAGCAAGTTGCCAATGCATGAGCTCACACAAGCTGGATGTGATAATGCTGTATGAGGGATGCTTTTAGGATGAGATGATGGTGTTTAGGTACTGCGGCGTCGTGCCATATCGTGTACAATAAGAGCATAACAATATCTAATGCTGGTGACTCTAGAGTAGTCCTATGCAGAGGTAATTAGTCACGACGGAGGGGGCAGCGGCGGTGGTAGTGCTTTATAGGTGATGAGTCCGGTACAAAGGCTGTACCACTCACTGAAGATCATAAACCAGATCTTAAGGAGGAAGCTGACCGTAACACTGACCGCTTGTTGGCTTTGTTAGTATTGCTTTGAGGCTCCAGGTATCCACAAGGCTGGAGGGATTGTCATGCAGGGAAGAGTTAATGGCAACCTCAATCTCACGCGAGCTATAGGCGACTTCAGGTAGGGACCGGAAGGGGGGCCTGGGGAGGATATTCGGGTAGTTATAAACAAGATCATATGCTGAAGCCAGAGGAGCAGATGATAACGGCGAATCCAGATGTATCTACGATACCGATAACAGATGATGACCAATTCCTGGTGATTCCGTGGTGGGGTGGGTAGAAGTATATAAGTATGTGACAGGTACTTGGCTGCGATGGAGTGTGGGAAATATTAGATAATGAAGGAGTTGTTGATTATGTGAGTGGTGGTTATGGCAATGAGCTTGCTGTTGAAGAGGCTGGGGTAGGTATCACCATTGGTGAGGCGTGCAAGGGTACTTCGGAAGGAAGGTCATGGAGATGATGAGGATGCCAAGTTGAGCACGGTAAGTAACTGACTATCGGATGCTGATGCGATAATGGCTTGTTGAGTAATATGTATTCTACTAGAGGTAACCCTGCTCTTGGTAAAACATGAGACGTCGTATTAAGTAGTATGGGATTATGATACGGTCATCATCTCAACTAGTAGTAGCAGTCGTATAGTGTCGGTTGGCTAGCAACTAAGGTGCTGGAGGAAAACACATCTTGTGGAAATTTTGTGATCAATAAGTTGCATCGTACGATTTCCTCCTTACGGACGAAAATGTCAGCAAAAATTAGCAATCTACTTAGAAAACAGCATTTAGATGTTATTGATAGCCGCCCCAACCCAATCCGGTGTGCTCTGTTATCCTCTTCAGGTGGCATCACAACTCCTTGACGCCATCCTCAGCCCGAATGTCTCCAGTAGCTATGGCCTTGGCTGTGACAATATGAGCTGTGTACGACGACGACGCCGAGTTTATCTCGCCTCCGCACTTCACTTTACTTCCTTTCAGATTATTGTTGACCTTCGCCCGACCGATCCGGACTCACTTCCAGACAAGCCGATGCCAGAGCCAAAGTCTTTGGCGGCGGCGGCGAGTGTTGAGGATTCTCCGAGAACCATTGGAGATCTCCCGTATGAGGAGACGGCGGCAAGCGAGTCTGATAAGAGAAAGGTAAGCTCTTTAGAAAGGGAATGGTATAGAGTGTTTGAGTAGGCTGGCAAAAACAATGGTTCTAGCAAGCATAACAAATCAAATATGGTAAGCCCCCGTGAATAGTTTAAATACGCAATGCAACGCTGTGTGTTGTCAGACGACCGATGCTGCTGCTGCCTTGAAGGATGATGATGATGATGATATCTTATCATCATAGATGGATGAATTGTCATCACACTACAGCTTAAACAATAGTATCTGTCTAGTGTGTGATCATCATCATCATGTACAATTACCTAGAAGTCTACTTCAACAACTACTGATACATGATGATGATATCATCATCATCTTTGGTAGCAGCAGCAGCAGTAGTATCATCGTTATTGTAAGGCTATCGCTAACCATCTCGTCGTCGTCGTCATTGTCGACCAGGATAGCTGTAGCTAACAGCAGCAGTTGATGATGGCGGCAGTGGTATAGCTCAATAACTTGATGATTACTAATGATACTTCACAAGTACTGTGCATATTTGTCACGCTCCTTAATTTGACTACCGTCATCATCATTATTCTCGCTGCTAATTCCCACCTTCTGTTGTTATTGCCACTGTGATGGTCGTCCAAGCCTAGCTCACAGCCCCACCACCACCATATCGCTTGGTTATCATTATCACAACCCTCGTCAGTCCTCCTGCTCCTCGATCTCACTGTATTATCTCAAGCAGTAGCTTGTAGTATTTGGGAGAAGTTCATATTAACCCGTATGGGCCACCGCCATATTCAGCAAGTATTGCTGCGACTACTGCCAGCGTTGGCAGCACCAGCAATAGTTTGCTTACAAGATAGAAGGTCCCATACTATTGAGGAGGATGATGACGATGTTGTTGAACTGCCACTGATTTGGAATGGTAATCATTTAACTTCTCTCTTGTGTGAAAGATAAAAACCCTTTGAACAACAACAACACTCAGTGCAGCTTCTATGACATTTTTCAGTGTTTAGTTTATACAAGTGTGCCATCTAATAACACATTCTGATAACAAACTAAACCCTATAAACCTGATAACCGCCGTCAACTGCTATTCATTAACTCCATGTTGGACCGTGACGCAGCGCGACTGGAGCCGTGTCCATCCTCATGAGGCCTCAAATCGAATAATTGCTGAGGTTGATAGCGGAATTTGGGCAATGGTACACACCATAACAGGCTGGTACTTTTCCATCTCTATCGGTCACGCAATGAGAGGCTTCGAAAAGTTTGCGTGAGATCGCGTGCTTAAAACGTGATTTGTGCTACCGAAGGGACAGCACAACACAAAAGTATATAAGCTATGGGCCCCCACTAGGTACTCACTTTGAATATCTTAAAAATCTAATAATCGCTACCGGACTCAGCACGTACAAAATAGCAGCACAGCAATACACAGTTGATCCAAGGACACGCTGGGACGGAAGCTTATAGGACCAAGGCGGCCGGTTCGTACAATAAACGTTGTGAGATCCTTCGGGTATGTCGGGAGTATGTCGTATCAAGTTTGCTGTAGCCTAGCCGAAGGTTTGAGTGTGTAGGATGTGCCGTGTATTCCGGTATATTGAGGTGGGGCTCTCAGGGCCGTCGCTGCTCCGTTCACATCTAGATTAACATTATTGTGTCAGCCTTATTATTTTCGCTCTTTCTTTCCCATGTATAACCCTATCAAGACCATTGCCCTCACAGTTGTCGCTTTTACATTGCTGAACAGAGCTGGAGCTAATGCATCCCTCCGAGGCTTGAGTTCCTGCCTTACTACTGGAGATGCTTTCTGTCAAAATCCACAAGTTCAAGGGCCTGGTTCCTATTGCACTACTAACTCTCATGTATGTCACGGTGGGGTTATACCTTGTAACTGTGTCGATGCAAGTGAAGATCAGTTGTCTAAGTTACTTGGCGGTGGTCATGTTGTCAATGAAGTTGTTACTAAAGGCGCCGCTCCTCGACAGAACACGGCTCGTGTACTCACGCATCAACCTCCGAAAGCTTCGGCTAGAGTGGACGGTTCCTTCATGTGGGTTGAGTTCCCTGAGATCTATGATCTGAATGCTCTTAGTTCTTATTACGATAAGATCTACAATCATATTATGGGTAATCAGATTGGTATGGGATACAGTCAAGTGGTTGTACGTGTTACAACTCCTGATGATGCTCTTACTGGTACCAGGAGCTCTCCCCTTTATACCCACTTGCTTAACCGAATTGCTGGAAAGATGCAAGTTCTCTGCTACCCCGATGTCACCACCAACCACGGGAAGCGCGACCAATGGGTAGCCGCCTCCCCTATTGGATCTTTCCTTGACGGTGCTATCCAATATGCTGCTCGAAATGGTGATATCTTCACCGGTGTAGTCTATGATACCGAGGAGTTTACAGGCACCCCGTCCTACAATAAGCTGCTGAATAACGACAA
The DNA here is from genome assembly GCA_013115145.1 of Perkinsus chesapeaki. Taxonomy (NCBI): domain Eukaryota; phylum Perkinsozoa; order Perkinsida; family Perkinsidae; genus Perkinsus; species Perkinsus chesapeaki. The sequence continues at coordinate 143,688 of JAAPAO010000010.1, forward strand.
CTCTGAGATCAGAATGGCAGCTTCTGAAGGACTAACTACAGCTTTAACTTGTGGCTTCGATGAAGTCACTCGTCCTGATAATCGCGGTTCTAAGTTCCTCAATACCGTCGATCATTTATATCTTCAGATGTATGACTTCTACAACAACGCTGGTAAACCTATTGCTAGCTCTCCCTCCTCGACGCCTTTCGTCACTCACCAGAATGACGCCAATGGTATGTATAACTACCTTTTCAGCGGTAAGAGTGATGTGAAGGCCGTCAAGTACACCGAGTCCTCGTATACTAAATACTCTCAACAAGGCAAAATCTCCATGATGTGGTCTACGTCTTTCAATACGTCTCCGGACTGTATTCACCCCCTGAATGGCCAGTGCGGCGATACTAAAGCCCATTACGAATTCGGCGTGTGGGAAGGCTCGCCTTTTGTGTCATTCCTTGCCAACGTGAAGGGCTCGTATCCGCAGGCTCCTCAGGGTGTCATGCAATTTGCCTTTATGCCCAAAAGCTGGGAGTAAACTATCTTCACTTCACAGTCATTTGACTATCCTTTCGTGCTTCAAGTATTGACGGTAAAGACCTACTTGTTAACAACTGCACTGCGAACGAACATCTATTGCGACTTCTAAACCGAACATTGTAAGCTCGGTTGATTATGAAGCGCTTTCTAGTTTCGGCGGCAATCGATCGTCGAAACGCATTTTTCCCTTTGTCACCTTGGTGTCATTGCCTACTGTCTCGATGGTTTGTGATCCTTGTTATCACTCACCCGATTTAACGATAAGCCTGCTTTTTGTAAGCTTTGTCGTCCTTTTCACTCGTTTGCTATTGGTCATGTAGGAATCGTTCCCGTCGATACTTGTGATCACGCTAAACTTAAACTATCTACATACTATCTGTATGTAGACTTGACAGAGTTCCTTATTTTGGAAATCTCTTTCTGCTTATTATTTGTAGGTTTGTTCGATTTGGCTATTCGCAATAATGCTTTGCGGTTAGCAGTGGTTAGAGATTGATAGTGCTTCAGGCGGCTCTGCTTTCAGGGTGTGATACTGTTGTTACCCTTCGCCAAATGCATGATACTATGCTTTCTCTGGTATAATCCTTTCATTCCTTATCATTTGATAACCGAGCGCTTAAATAGTGAAGTCTATTCAATAGACCCATCTCTTATGAGAGTCAGCTACGCTGGCGATCATCGTATCGTGCCCTGTGTACTGTATGTTCCTTATCTTGAATAGTTACTTACTGTTCTTCCTGTATTAAGTTATAAAGGTTGATGAGACCACGGTCACTGGCGTGTTGTGTTACTTAGTTGACCTTATGTAGGTACCGTACAATACACCCTTGCGACAACAAAACTAAGGATAGTGTATTGACGCCAGCCAAAAAGATATGGTCCAACAGGTGGCACCTTAAGCTGTCAAACACATGAAAGGAGCTACACAAGGGTCGTACCTAAGGGAAACAATCGCGAAACGATTTTTACACAAACCTTGCAGCTCCACAGTGGAGCCTCCACTGACCGAGCTAAGCGACACAATAGTACAGTAGCTCCTATTTCCTACACTAGATAGGAGAGACCAACAGTCGAGTCAGTTACGATCAGTATTCTCCACGCGATGCCGATACCTGCACACTGCATCGTGTAGCGAAGACTCCTGCAGCACCAAGGAAGCGGAAACGACGCTTATTATTCAAGGACACAACTGCCTGCAGGATCACTGTTATATTTGTGTCCGCATAATTATAGCGCTAGTGTCACCTTGAGTACTAGCCTCGGTGTCTAGCGTCATCTCAAACTCGTTAATCATAACCAAGTGAGGTTGCTGTGGGATGGTCTCTTCAACAACATTGCTTTAATCTTTTCTTTCGTTAGTTTGTGTAGTTTCTTCTTCTTAAATGCGCAGCTCTTCCACCGTGCAGTTTCTCCTTATATCTGTTACTACTGTGCTTACCGCACAAGCTACTATGCTACGTGGGTTGAGTTCAACGTGTCTTACAACTGGCGACGAGTTCTGCCAAGATACTCGAGTACAAGGTCCAGGCTCGTATTGCACAACGAACTCTAATGTATGTCACGGTGGTACTATCCCTTGCAGTTGCGCTATATCAGCACAACAACAGCTGCAAGATTATTTAGGTGGAAACGGTGGTAACGACGACAACGAAGAAGTCGTCGGTTCAACTACAAAGGCTGCGCCGAAACCTGAACCTCCAGCACCATCTTCTAAGGTGGACGGTTCCTTCATGTGGGTTGAGTTCCCTGAGATCTATGATGTGAATGCTCTTGGTTCTTATTACGATAAGATCTACAATCATATTATGGGTAATCAGATTGGTATGGGATATAGTCAAGTGGTTGTACGTGTTACAACTCCTGATGATGCTCTTACTGCTACCAGAAGCTCTCCCCTTTATACCCACTTGCTTAACCGAATTGCTGGAAAGATGCAGGTTGTCTGCTACCCCGATCTCGGCTCTGATAGCAAGCGCGGTCAATGGACTGCTGCTTCGCCGATGGGGTCTTATCTGGACGGTGCTATCCAATATGCTGCTCGAAATGGTGATATCTTCACCGGTGTAGTCTATGATACCGAGGAGTTTACAGGCACCCCGTCCTACAATAAGCTGCTGAATAACGACAACTCTGAGATCAGAATGGCAGCCTCTGAAGGACTAACTACAGCTTTAACTTGTGGCTTCGATGAAGTCACTCGTCCTGATAATCGCGGTTCTAAGTTCCTCAATACCGTCGATCATTTATATCTTCAGATGTATGACTTCTACAACAACGCTGGTAAACCTATTGCTAGCTCTCCCTCCTCGACGCCTTTCGTCGCTCACCAGAATGACGCCAATGGTATGTATAACTACCTTTTCAGCGGTAATAGTGATGTGAAGGCCGTCAAGCAAACTGAGTCCTCGTATGCTAAATACTCTCAACAAGGCAAAATCTCTATGATGTGGTCTACCTCCTTCAACACCTCTCCGAACTGCATGAAGCCCTTGAATGGACAGTGCGGTGACACGAAGGCTCATTATGAGTTTGGTGTTTGGGATGGTGTACCGTTTGTTGATTTTGCCAGCAAGGTCAAGGCTGATTACCCGAATGCTCCGCAGGGTATCATGCAATTTGCCTTTATGCCTCAGAGTTGGGAGTAAGTACATTATGCTATGTGACTGTTTCTAATCTGTTGTTATGTTTTATGTACGATGAATATTTTCATCGTATGTTTTCGGTGCTATGTTGCACACGTTTTTTGCGATCATTACGATTGCCCTTGTTGATCCGAGGAATTCGGCTCTCCTGCTCAAGGTGATAGATACTGGCTAAAGCCCAGATTCACTGATCTTCCTCGGCTCGTAGGGAGGCGGGATTTGCCCCATTCCATCGATCAACTTGTTTACGGTTGCCTATTAGGCATTCGCCACTATTCTTCATACTCTCTATACTTCTGGATTGTCATATTGACAACTGACGACTGAATCACCTTGCGCGCGTCCTCTGCTGCCTCCATTGATGGTAGACGGTGGAGTTATGTGGCGCACTCTGTTCTTTGCTACGCCAGTCGAGGTACGGTATAATCTTTTATCCGTCCTTGCTTTTGTCTGGTAGCCGATACTGCTGTTACCGGTTACCATATTTGTTTTTCCAGCTCCATAGATCGTTAGTATGCTATCGTATACCTCAGTGTTCTTGGATCCTTTCGTACCGAGAGAAATGTTTTGTTCCATCTCTGCTTCGCTAATACAACAATTCTGGTTGCTTTAGTTGAGGCTTTTGGTGATGTGTGTGATTGTTCTATGTTAACGCGTTGGGATAGTGTTACGTGCGGCTATACGAGTTGTGTTGTTAAGTATAGTGAATTTGGAGGAAGAGTACGAGGAGATACGATTCCCAATGTTTGCTATACAAGTAAAAGTTGATGGTGACCGAAGATTGAATGGCAGTAGGTCAGCAGTGCTCTTGTGGCGCTCTGTAACCCCTTGTTAGTAGTGCTTCCCGAGTATAATATATATTCCGTGTATACCGCAATGCAGTACTTGATACTGTGGCCCACCGGACAACTCAGAACACAACAATTTGAGCTATTAGTGATACCGTGTCTCTCTTTCCCGAGGTCTAGCACGCTCATCATCTCGTCTGTAATGGTGCCCTACCCGGCCATGATCTCTCTCACGATCATCCTCGCGCCTGAAAGTAGTGTTAGGTAATTTACTCGCTCTTAACCCCCGTTACCTTCTGTCACTAGAACTTCTCTCGCGGTGATGATATCGCGGACTGTCACGATGATCCCTCCTTTCTCGTGACCGACTACTCCGCCTGTCATCCCGCCGTCGCCGAGAATCTCTGTACCTTCTTCCATCATCTCTTTCTCGATCATTAGGTGGTCGCCGCCTAAGATTATCTTGTGCAGCTATACCGGGATAACCAAGCTGGTACCCATCATCTGGCCGCCGCGGTGGCCTTTCTCCCCGAGCTGCTTTCCTCAACTCCTCCCGTTGCTTCTGTCGGATCTCTCTCCACTGTTTACTCACGCTTTGAGAAAAGTCAACCTTCCCAACACATTAAGGCTCCAACAACGCTTTACCGATCTCACCTTGATTCTCTTATCGTCGATCACAACATTTTGCATTTTCACATAGGCCATCTCGCAGGCTTCCTTAGTCTCAAATTCTATAAAAGCGTATTGAAGACTTTCACCGGTCTTAAAGTCTCGTACAACATCGCAACTCTTGATCTGCCAACCGAAACCGTCAATCCCCCCTCGCGACGCAAAATCCTACCGGACCAAATCGCTCAAATATCGTCCGTAGGTCATCGTCTTCAGTGACCTCATTGAGCTGGCACACGAAAAGCTCCTTATCCGAGGCTTTCGACTAACCAATCAACCCGTATTCAACTATCCCTGCTTCCACCCGCATAGCTACTACCTCAGCATCGGGAAGGTCTCCCATGAGTTCTAAGCCGATGGACTGTGCCTGGGCTTGGGCTGTGGCGCGACGCTCTTCTATCTCCTCCTAATAACGTCCGCTATGGTGTGATACGAGGCGGACTCTAGCCTCACTTCTTCTTGATCATCGAGATTAGTTTGCAGTTTCTCATCGATAATCTCGTCAGGACTTGGCGGTTCCTCTGCTGGCCAATCTGCCGGGTCCGGGAAGGGATCGTCAAGAACCTTGACAACAGGTGAGCCCCCCTCAACCCAGTTACACTACCGCTGTGTGCTTTATACGTATAGGGTTATACGGATGATTCTCCTCATCAACAAATACCTCGTTCATCTTACGAAGTACGTCATCACCGTCACCTGCAGGGACGTACCTGCACTTTGGACACTCGAATTAAACCTTTCCAAATCCCCCCGATATACTCACCCGAATATTGTATGTTTCCCATCAAGGTAAGATACCTCATCCCTGAGAGTAATATAAAACTGCATACCGTTCTCTCCCGGTTCAGTTGAAGCCATCGCAACAGTGCCTATAAAAACAGCTCGAGGGAGGTTGGAAAAGTTGAAAAGTAATACCCAGTCGGTCGTGTTTCAAGTCCGGTCGAATCTCATCCGTGATGAAGGGTGACGGCTCCTCCTCCCCTGCCATTTTAGCTAGGCGATAAGCGGCACTAGTGTTGTCTTCGGGTCCACCAATCTCGCATATGAAATCCGCCTGTATTGTGTGGATAAGAGCGTTATTATACGCCTTTAGTTTGCACAGCTTTATCTGAACCACAAGGAATTTGGACACAGTGAAAAGAACGATAATTCGCATTTCTCTTTAAGATCACGCCACCAGTGATTTCTTAACACCTTCTTCGCGTGGGGATATGTTGGAACCCTAGAATGCACTACAGTAAATGAAAATGAAGAATGAATTCCTATATAAAGTGAAAATCATGCAGGTTCTCTCTTCCGGCAGCGTACGGAGAAAAATCGCCTAAGTTCCCGTTATTTGCTAAACGAAATGATAACCGGTTGTTGCGATAGCAAACAAAGAAGTGGAGAAGAGCATGCGTGCGGTGCGTATAAGAGCGCGTATATATTAATAGCGGGAGTAGATCCGAGCCAACCAAGCCAGATTGCCGTCCCTTTAGTACAAAGTTCTCACAAGTTTTGGGCGCCTTCTTAACCTCCAGATCCACCACAATCTCGCCGACACTGGTGTCGAGGAGGACAGACATTGAAGGGGAGGCGAATCGCTAACTGAAAGAAGCCATCAACCGCTTAATACATGGACTATGGTGCAAAGGGTTATCTTAATTGGTATTCATCGCACAGTGTAATGTACAGTAAAATCTCTAGTCTTCAAAAGCATTGCTGTAGACCGCCCGTACACCATAACACCAAATCCTGTTGAAGAACATGCCGTGTAATGCTGGTCATCAAATCGATTGATACTAGTCAACGCAATATCAAACTCGGTCGACCCTCTCTTCTCATGGCACCCGTTACATACTTCAATTAGAAAAGAAATTTAGTCTCACCGGCTGTGGCATCCGTTGTCCCAAATAGCAAGCGTTGATAACGAGTAAATAACATACTGACAGTGTTAACTTAACATTGATAGCAGTGTCTTTCTTGCCGGAGATCGAGCGCAAGCACTTGCTCCCTTACAATCCAACGGCGACCATTTGCACTAAATGTGCACGATGGAGCATCATGCAGTTTTGGTGTTTACAGAAACCTTGCTGGTCGCAATTTCATCCTGTAGGCGCTAACAAATTATTTCCCTCTCTTTCTAGTATGAACACGTACACCGTCACAGTTTTCTTGGTACTGGCTGCGACCACGTTGGGTCAGATAGACTTCAGCGGCATTCAGCTTGACCTTCCAGGAGTCTCGGGAACTACTGAGTCACCTCAGAGTACCACTGCGGTAGCTGCCGGCGGGATCGACTTCAGTGGCATCCAACTGGACCCACCGATCGAACCATGGACGGCCAAGACGATGCCGGAAAGCTCAACAACTCCGGGATTTGACTTCAGTGGCATCTCCCTGGACCCTGTTGACCTTTCGGTGAAGGCTTCGACCGCACCGGTCACTACTGCGGTGGTACTCGAAGGGCTAGACTTCAGCGGCATCCAATTGGACCCACTGGTCGATGCAGAACCGACAAGCTCAACAACTCCGGGATTTGATTTAAGTGACATTTCCCTGGAGCCTGTTGTGTCTTCGGCAACTGCTTCGGCCGTAGTACCAGTTACCACTGTGGTGACTGAAGGGGTTGACCTTAGTGACAGCCACATTGGAACGACTGTTGTTCCCGAGACGACCTCACAAGGTCATGTGGGCCTACTGGTGGCCGTATTGGCGATCGGCATACTCTTGTTGTGCGCCAGCATTGGCCAACTATGGCTGGCAACCAAGTTGCTGTCCAGGACATCGATCGCATTTCGGGACCTAGAACGAGGAGGAGGGTAAGCAGCTTATCCTAAGCTCATCTTTTGCAAAAAAAATCGACCCGTTGGGACATCTGCTTGTTAGGATTGATCCCTAATGCGCTTGTCCGGAGGGAGTGCTGCAACCGATCCCTACGAGTTGCAGCATCATTATATGATGCTACACGTCGTATGCATCGTATGATGGTCATATACGATTGAGTTGTGCGCATGAGTGTTGTCAGACATTAGGACATTCCTAGCGTTTACAAGTATTCAATGTTCGTACAGTAGCTAATCCGAGTTTAGGAAGTTTCTACTGTGAAGTCCATATTATAAATTTCCACTCTCATCGATTTCCTGAATTCATCCGAGCCTCCCATTTTGGTAACACTCTGACTCGGAAGTCTTGCCATAAAGCTTTCGTGAGATCGAAGTCTGCGGCGCAGACACGGCGCTACACCGGCCACTGTGACGAGGTGGCGCTGTTGACGGCTGATGTCATACTGTGCAACGAAACACACAACAACTTGAGCCAAATAG
>JAAPAO010000100.1:0-78363 GCA_013115145.1 Perkinsus chesapeaki
CTACAGCGAGATGGAGTCATATTCAGCTCATGACCTTCGACACTTGGTCGAGTACGCCAGAAGAAAAGGCATTCGGGTCATCCCCGAGATCGACCTACCAGGCCACTCTAGGGCATGGTCGACCATTTTCCCCGACTTGTTCTTGAAAGACCACGATTGCCCCCTGAAGTCAGCAATAGACCCTCGTAGCCTCCTCGAAGACGATGGTGTTCGCTTCAAGGCAACTATAGGAGAAGTCCTGCGGGTTATTGGAGATATATTCCCTGATCATCACATGCATATTGGTGCAGATGAAGTTGATATTCCCGAGACAAAATGTTGGTCAGTCAGCGCAGAGCTTATGAATTGGACAGAAAAGAAGTAGTATACTTATGAAGAGACTTGTCTTACATCACATCAGGTATGGTGAGCGATCCACCAAGAGGCTTCTCAAAGAATTCATCACAGCTCTGACTTCTTTTATTACTGAAGTCCTCGGGAAGGAGGAGGTCTCTGCTTGGGATGAGTCCTATGAGCTAGGAGTTCCACCAAGTTCTAAGATTATGTTCCAATTCTGGCGCACTTGGGGCAGCATGCGTTATGGGCTCTCTGACATCGCAAAGTCTGGAAGGCGAGTGATAGGCAGTCCCGTTTCACATATGTATTTGGATAGTCCGAATCTTCCATGGTCCAAGACTTATCTCTATTCATTCTGTGCGGGCTTCGAGGAGGACTCGGCGAAATGTGACATGGTTATTGGTGGTGAAGTTTGTGCTTGGAGTGAACTTATGGACGACACAAACTTGGACAAGATACTCTGGCCCAGAGCCGCTGGACTCGCTGAGAATCTCTGGACCCGCACTAGACAGGTAGGCCTTTCGGATGAACAACTCCACATGTTATTTCAGAACCACATGTCCTCAAGCGCGAGTAATGATGATATTTCACCAACTGTGAAGTCTCGACTCGCCTGGCTGCGATGCTATCTGATGCTTCGAATTGGAGTTGGAGTCTCTAACTTTAACTCAAGCTCCGATCTGAAGGGCCCTGGCAGTTGCGGGAGCTCACTTGATCCAGTCGACAAAGATGAGCCTTTTAAAGTCCGCAGCATTTATGGTGACAGTATTCACACTCGAGCTTTTCTTAACGGTCTTGCTTATGTTTGACCAGCATCCAATTGGGCATAACTCGGGCATAACTTTGGATGATGCGCATGAACTGTAATGTTTGTAGAATCAGTCCATTCTGTGGAACTATGTCGTCAACTGTGTGGTTTAGTTTTTAGTGGTATTGATTGCGTTCTACGTCTACTCGCGTGGGAACATATCACATCTTGTTGCCCATTCTCCTTGACGGGTGACTCACCCCTTCCACACCACCACAGTGGTATCATTGAGAACTTCGTAACACGTTCCCGTTACGGTTACACCGGGAGTGGCACTGCCGGAGGCATCCTTGCCCAGTTGCCAGACTAACGAAACCGCCAAGGCCATAAGGAGCACTTCCAATTTGTCTAAGAGACTTAAGCGAGCGCCTTGCCCACATCCGACAGTCCTAATTAAGGCAGGTAAGCCGACTGAGCGACTATTGCTTTGTGGGCAAGCCATCGCTTCCTCGAAGAGAGAGCAGCTCTGGAGGAGATATCAAGCAGGTGTGTTCAGTACGGCAATCGTTTCTCGGCGATGGAATAATATCGAACCGCGCATAACATCCTGCTAAATTGCAGGACATTAGGGTCGAATATTACAACCTTGTCTAGCAGAGCTGTGTACCGGTCTAGGCTATATCGCTTCACGCGTTAATCTGAAGGGGGACCCTTCGCTGCAGACAGCCTCCATCGAATCTCCAGCGTTCTCGCCATTTGCTTTTACACTGAAGTCTGCAGCCATTTACCGGGAGATAAGTACATTTATTCTCGTAATCTTTGAAGCTCTCATGGTTATCCGTCCATCACCTCCATCCGCACGTTTGTCTCACTAAGGAGGCATGCTCTCCCCCCAATCCATCGCGCATAGCACATCATGTTGCAGAGCCATACACTGCTGTCACGATCCGAGCTGAAGACGAACTGAGGCTCATCATCACGAGATGCTCAGAAGTTCTCCTGCCAGATTCTGGAAGTGTGCTAAAGCTTGCGTCAACGCAAGGGTAGTCCGAAATCTTTGGAGTAGATCCTCAAGAGATACTAAGTGATGTTTGGTGTGTGATACCTTGGCACTAACCCAGCATCGCGAGAGCGACACTGTTCTTTGACGTTGCTCCTATCATAGGAGTCCTATGGTATACCTTTGTGTCCTCTTCGTAATACGCAATACACTATATCCGAGGAGACTAATGTTACAATCAGATTTACGGTGACATTTATAATGACAAGAAATAAACTTTGGGTTTCTCTCGACGGTCTCGCTTATGTGTAGCTAATATCATTACTGTGTTTAGTACACATGGTGTACTAATTATGGTTTGCATGAACGGTCATTTTCCGTGGATCAGATCTCCTGATCTGGAGCTACTGGCCGAGTTCATCGCCAAACAGAGAATTGCTTGGAAATTATAACTAGAACCGAGGTTGTGTATTATGCGATTCGGAGGTCGAACACCAATTCAGGACGAACTGACTACCTCTTTCACACGACAACACCTCCAGAACTCAGTAACCACCAGCGGACTGTTTCGCAATAAGAGTGAGTTCACCATAACAAAACTCATCCATTATCAAGTTTGCTTGTGTCATTTCGGTGGATATCCGACCTCGAGTGGCCGCTAGACGTAAAGAGGGAAGAACTTCCCAATAACTCACAGAAGGCAACAAAGGCTTGAAAAGACTTGGAGAATGGTGGCAATTTTGGAGGAAGGCTCGAAACGACTTTTCCTTAGCCACATCTCCAACATCCTTCCCCATCGAAGGCTCCCTTCGAACTAAGACTGAACACAATACCGAGATTTACACTATAAACATGGTACAACATCAACAACATTTATAACGTAGAAATGCATTTTAAAAAATCCTTTTTGAGACATTTCATTGTATACCGATAAATAATAAGAGATGCTCAAAATGAGGGTTGGTTTACTGAAGAGGTAGGATGAAGGTGTATAGGCTGGAATTGAGCCGAGGGATCCTTGGAACTCCCGGTGTATATGGACATGAACCAGAGTACCATACCATCGTTGTTACAGATATTCAGCGAATCCTTTACGACGCGCCCCTTAGCATTCGCGGCACGTTTTAGCAATGTGAGTGCTGATACGAGCTGTGCCATTTCATTAGCGTCCGATGGCAAGCGAAGATTTTCACAGCCTTGGGCCTTGCGTGACGGTAACAAGTCCATGACAGGCAAGGCAAAACCACCGCCGGATTTCAAAGTGAAGCTTATTCTGCATGTCTTCGTGATCCCATCCGGGCTCGTTATGATCACGTCAGAATCCAGGATTTCACCATACGATGAGCCGTAGTATGTGCCTGCCTGAACTCCCATGCTTGGCCGCCTGCCATTACCAGCGGTAGATGGCCCAGCCTGAGATGCTAGACCGACTTTACTAGAGGGTGCTCCCAGTTCCGAAGCTGAAACGGTGGAGGGTCTCTTATTAGTCGACAATTTCATGTCGTTGGCTTTGAGAGCACGTACGAGGTGGGACGGGGGCACCGCGACCCTGCTATTTGGACTATTCAAACCGGAAGGATAACTTTGTGTTGACCGCCCTCCTACGGTTGCCTTGGGCTCAACCTGGCTTTCTTGGGAACTTTTGCTTGGCGCGTAAGATCTGCCAGATGTCGTAGATGGATATTTAAGGTGTGCGGGAGCTGCTGAAGATGATGGGTCAGTACGCATCGTACATGTCGCCTCTACCTTGACAAAGTCGTCCGCTAGTACAACGAGCACAGTCTTTCCCGACATGATGCAGAGATTGATCCGTTCAAGAGGGTAGCTTAGAATAAGTTCAGCCTCGAGAGCCTGGAAGGTATTCGTGTCAGTGGTACCATTGAAGAATTAAATACATCTACCCAATACGCTTACAACAGGAGGAGCCGTGCCACCAGATGAGGTCTTGTCTTGCTTGTCATTCGACATCCAGTACAGCGGGACCGCCGAGCTCATACCGAGTAGGTCAAAGTTGTCTAGAGGAGTTAAACGGGCGCCTTGGCCATATTCCAGAGTCGTTACCTCCATAGTGACCTTGCCATAATGCCCTAAAGAGCATAAGCCAGTGCTACGGTATATACCAGACGGGAGCTCATCAGGGGTAACGGGTATGTTGGTACCAGTAGTGTTATGTATACCCAATTTGATAAGGAGCAAGAGCAGTATCATACGCGATTGAATGACGAAGGAAAGTAGCCGAATAAGAGTCGCCGCTCGAGCGCCGGAAGAGACAGGATACGCTGAGGAGGTCCAAGAGGTTGAAGACGGGGAACTGTTGGAACATACCTGCGCACGAAAGTCTTCAGGTTGTTCTCTCGTGAGTTTCATTTCACTCCAACAACGGAAATCCACAATGGAATAAATGTAGCTCGCGGACGAATAGTCAAGATTCTGTATACTTAGAATGATAAGATGCGTATTAATACCCCACAGTTTAAGGTACAGGGAACACCCGTCATGTATAATACTAACTGTGTTCGACCGTCGCCTTTCGGTAACTGTGTTGTACCACTGGCCATGGTCAGGGCAGAAGATGGCACTTTGCTGGGGCTCGCACCACGTGTGACGTAGAACAAGGCTGGCAGTAGCATCACCCTAGAGCGATGCCCTTAAATGAGTGGCCATTCGTGTCTCGTATCTAAGCGAGTATCATGACCACGAGGGCCAGCAGCCGAGCAATTTATCGGAAGCCCGGTCCTATGGCAATCGTCTGCGTCTGACAGTTTTGCCTCTGTAAGCTTCCAGCACTGTCCCACTATTAGCGCAATACACTCTGTAAGGAGATTAATGATACAAACAGATTTTACGTTCACAAAATATCTCCAAGTCCGCCTGTCGGTTTCTCCTCGGGAGCAGCCCGCTTCGACTGGGCTGCACGCCTTGCCTCAGTCGAGTAGCTACTCATCAACCGATCAAGCTCGGCGACCTCTGGAAGACGTTGAGGCCTACCGGGGACATAGCGCGAGATTGAGTAAACCGCGGATGACATGGCAGCCATACCAAGGACCAGCCAGAAAACGCGAACGTGGTGCAGTGTAGCCTGCAGACTCGGATGCAAGATATTGAGGCAGCGATCCGAGCTACCATGGCAAGGTACCACATACCGCGGGTAGGCGGCCACAGCTGGACGGAACAAGCGCTCTGGCCAGGAATGGGTAATAGGCCCCATCATGGGGGTCACCACAGTAACATACGCCACACCGCAGAGGAACGCGGTTGAATGGGCCAACGAACCAAAGTCGAGGAGGGACTTCCGAGGCTCCGAGGTTACCAAGTCCATACACAACTGGAGACCGGCGATGAACAGTCTGACGGAAACGAACGAAGGGTCGGGCGGCAGCGCTACTCCAGCTCCAGCCAGCAAAGCATAGAGGGTGATAATTGTCCCATCAACCGCGTAGCATACGGTCGATAGGCCGCCGAAGACGAGGTTCCAATTATCTATGAGACGACCGCATGATCCGATGATAACAGAAGTCATTGTGGCGAGTAGGACGAGGACGGCAAGGTGCTTCGAGCCGATGCCGCAAAAAGGGTAGCAGAATCCAGCCGATATGGGAGATGCTCCACAACGCAGGTTAGCACCACCAGGAAGGCCGATGTCGGGGGTGGACTCAAGATCCAGGCTGAAGAGGAGGTGTATGACCGAAACCATGAGGCTGGCAAAGTCTGGATGCACCAGAGGGTAAGTTACCAGCCGCCAAAGCTGGAAGCGGCGGAATAGTGGCGCTGGTTGGAAGGTTAATTCATCTGAACAAAAGTAGCAGTGATCCTACTGTGAACGGCTACAATGACCTACCCTTGGCAGCAGCTACTCTCCGTGGTTGAGCGATACCCCAAACCCATTGGATAGAGTAAACCACCAAAGCTGCTATGACGAGAGTCGATATCACTGGGCACGCCTCTACAGTGGCACTAAGGGAGGCCATCGGCCACACTATCGGTAAGATAAGTAGGCTTGGAACGCTCTTCACGGTGTTGCCTAGACTCCACATCAGTGTTGGGCCACCGCAGGCGATGGCCATGGCCATGTAGAGTATTCCTGGGCGAAGCCGGCTCCTGGCCATGCAGTAGGGTTAACCTAACTCGCAGAACTCGGCGCTGGTACAACACAAGTCAATGTAGATGAGGAACGAAGAATCTCACGGGGTACACAGTGAATCAGATAAACTTTTCCATAAATTCGCGAACTCGCTGGCGACACGAGCCAGGCACCACATGGCCGCCGTCGTGGTAGTACATCAGGGGCTCGGGGAAGACGCTCTTGAAGATGTTGAAGCGGTCCTCGGGAACGACCTGATCCTTCTTGCCGTAGATCAGCATCACCGGCATCTGACGTGCACTCAAAATGCGTCACATGGCACCGCCCTACCGATTTGATCAGAGAGGACTTCTTTATTTCCTCCACAAGGGCCGGATTCTGGGGAAGGTTGCCGCTGGCAAAGATCAGGAACTTCACCTAAATCAAGGCCGCCGATGGAGGGGAAATAAATGACCAGGCTCACATCTGCGAATGCTTCGGGGTGCTCGGCCATGGCCACTAGGACGGCTGCGCACCCGAGAGAAAACGCCAAGATACCCTTGGTATCTGGGGTGATACCTTCTATTATAGGAGTAACATCCATCTGAGAGGGAGCCCTAGGGGGACGGTGTAAGGACTACACCCACTTTATCTTGCCCGCGAGGAATGCCGGGCTGACGCCACGTGAGCAGGTCCTCATCGTCCGAGTCGTGGGAGAATCTTTCATCCAGTGGCACCACAAAGGGTCCTTTCACGAAGCTGAGACATAAAATCGACATGCTGTAGAAGTGATACCAATTAGCGTGGACTTTTTCACTCGCAAAGCCGTCATGATCCATAAATAAATGTGGGAGTCCCTATAGTATTTGCATGGCCACACACCAAAGATGATATAAACCCTAAAGTGCGTTCGCGTTTGTTGGGCAAGTTGATTAAAATTGAATATTTCGCGTTAGAGTGATGAAAATTGGCTGAAACCTTCAAGGGATATAGCTATAAGACAACGGGAATCGATTGGTATAATTTTCTGTATATTGCTGAGTCGTCGGGGGCGCCTTCGAGTAGAAGGCCGATGTTGAGGTAGCCAAGAGACTCACGGACCGATGACGAGGTCCGTATTGAACCATTGGCCAAACGAAGCCTCGCAGTACAGAGGTACGAATATGGCCCATGGCTTCCCTTTACTACTCAAATTGGACCAATGACTTGCACTTCCGTCTTATAGGCCCAATCTTGTTGCTGAATCGCTCTGGCGTCTGAGCGTGGCCATGGACACATAGTAGCCGATTGCCACCGTGGTCCACCGTGCCCTCTGATGAGGTGCTCCTAGATGATGAGGTTGCTGAAGGCATAAATACGCTAAGTGGCTGGCATCCCCCGGGCTCCCATCGAACTACTCAAAGCAACACTAGAGAGATATACTGTACAGCAATACTGAGGAACAGAAATCGGTATTACTCTGCCGATGGTGACAGTGCACTCTGGACAAACGCTTTCACGTCTTTACGAGCCTCGGCAGGCACCATGTGGCCCTTGGGGTGCTCGAAGATGACAGGATCCTTGAACATCTCAGCAACCCTCAGACTGCGGTCCTCGCTCACAACTTGATCGGACTTGCCACAAATAAACATGGCACGAACCTGCTTACAGGAATGCCTTTAGGAGAGCAGCGCTGCCAATCGATAGCACTACCTTGGGCCAGAGGGGGCAGGCTCGGATCTCCGCCTCTTGCTCAGAATTGTTCTGCGGGAAGAATGCCCCACAAAGGATGATAAACTTAACCTGAAAAGAATCTTTATACCGACACTTCCGCCAACTTGTGTACATTCTCGAAAGCTTTAGGGTACCGTGCCATAGCAAGAAGGATGGCAGGGCAGCCCATAGAGAAACCGAAGAGACCCTGTGTTTCCGGGGTCATGGCCTTCGCGATGCCTTCAACATAAAATTCACCCAAGTTTTCCTGAAAACATAAAATGGCCCGCAGGCCGGTGGCATGGGATTGCTGCTACCGGGCTCTCCTTCTTAGGGTCGACCCAGGTATAGCTCTTCTCGCTATCGGGATCATGGCTCGCGAAGACGTCATCGGCAGGCACTTCAAACGGTCCTTGTATGAAACTGATCAAGGAACCAAATCAGCTACATTGGTGAAGTAATCATCACGTACTCGAAGTGCACAAGCCTCTTGCACTGTCTGCGAATGCCACCAGTCTTCTGACGGAAACCTTCAGGGCTTTGAGCATGACCGTGGACACATAAGACGCGATGGGCCAAGGTGGGGTCACTCTCCTCCGAGGTCGAGCTGGCTGTCGATGCGGCTACCATGGTTCTATAAAGCTTAGAAAACTGAGACTACCACAGGTACTATTCTGCTTGGACGTAGTTAGGTTATCTCCGAGCCCTGGAAGCCCTACGATTCACATTAAGCAATATAGAGCCTGGCTAAGCTAATGGCGACGGACTAAAAACCCCCTAAACGATAACAACAACTAATCTGTGCCGGCGCTAACGGTTAGCTATCACTACCGGCACTACCGAGGAAGCTAGCCTCAGCCAGGGTGAAGGGGTAGCGGCGGGACAGGGCACACAAAGCATTAAGATGCCTCCCTCATGAACAAGGGGACAGGAGTTGCACAATGCCGTTGATGCGCAATCTGAGCTTCGAATTGAAGAGGTTGTTCATTCAGAGGCAACTAGCGGAGCTGAACCGCTGAAGGGTCTGTTGAGAATGTACTATCAATCGATAAGGCTCTTATGCTGAATCACCACCACGACTTAGTGTTGGCGTACGAAAAACGGTGAGGAGTGGTACGTCACCAGCTCAATGCATAGGTCCGAGACGCAGAGAATCCAGAGGTCGGAGCAAACGAAGCTCTGCAACGGAGCTATCAACAACTAACGAACTACCCGAGGTGGATCATTGTTACTTCAGTAGCTTTTATCAAAACTAAACGCTTCATTCAGACATAATGATACTTTAACACCAATAAAGCCAGAAGACCTCGTTTCAAACCGTCTCAGGAATCGCAGCTGCAACACCGGAATCAGTCCGTGCCAAGTCGAGGTACATGCCACTGGTGTTCCACGCTGGTGTAGACTGATAGGCCCAGTCAAAGACCAAGGGGAAGAAGGCCGCAGGCTGCACCCCAGCACCCACTGGATAGTCTTCCTCCCCAAGCAGCAGCTGTGGTGGAGCGAATGATGCCGAATACATCGTGTGGTTCACAGTAGCACCGTCTTGATATCGCGCCGGAGTCGGTATGAAGAATGTCGTATTGGCCCTACGCGGTGGTACGCTTCGCTGATCCACCACCGTCCATCCACCACGAACGAACACTTCCACCTGAAATTAAAGAGACTAATGCTATTGAGCCGATGGACAACGAATATTCAAAATGATACAAGCTCACTGATGATGAACAACATGGTGGTAATAAAAACAATTGATACAATTCCTAGTGGCGACCTAGCCTCACATCCCCTGTAGACAGGGATATCCTTCCAGAGCCTAACTTACCCAGTTGTGGTTACCGCAAGGAGGATCGCTATCTCCATGTGGGCAGGTGGCCTGTCCTTTATTCCAGTGCGGCGTCCCAGCCACCCGTGCTGGTATACCAACAGACCGCAGAGCAGCGACCAAATACAAGGCAAGACCTGACCTCGCACCATCTGCTGCTACGAAATCTGATGGCATCCTCACCAGTGCACGACGAAGTTTTACTTTCGATAACTTCATACAGACTGTACGGCACCGCCTCGTTGGGAGGGGCAGGCACGAATACGACAGGCGGATCCGTGAAGTCCCATGCCCTTTCGTTGAGATGTTCAACAGCACACATGGCGTCTCGACAAGTGGCCACCAAAGCCTCCATGAACCGCATAAACTCAAGGCCGTAGCCGGTAGCATTGCAGCCTCGAAAGTCGTTGGCCTCCTCGGAGAGGGAAGTGACGGGAAGAACGTCGTTGAGGAAGAGAATCTGCGGCAGTTGCGAACCCCAAGGAAATTTCTTGAGTGTGCGGTGGGCCTGTGTGACCTGGCATGATAGGAAGTCAGCGGAGAACTTCCCTCTATCAACGGGCCGCTCGAACGTGCGCAGATATTCTAATGGATCACGAGGAATCTTATCAGAGCTGCAGAGAAGGACGAACAAAAAATGCAGCCATGGTGGCATTTACGCAATGTGACATAAACAAGGGACTTGGAAGTGATGCGAACTCAACAACAGCAGAACCGCGCTAGTGTAAACCGGCAGCCGGTTAATCGCTACCGTAAGCTGCGGTCATACAACCCAACACTCGTAGTTTAGCAATTCCAACGGACTGAATTAAAGCAGCCTTATAGCGAACGTGACTGGAAGTAAAGCTTCAAGCAGGCAGTAGCTCCGAGCAGGGAACCCACAGCAGCGGAGAGGAACGGCGCCGCTGAAGCTAGATAGTATAATGGGCCCGCTGCGCCGGTTCCTAATAGCCTACCGATGCCTTGAGAAAATGACATATAACCCATTAGCTCCCCTCTCCTAGTCACTGGAGCCAATGCTGCCACTATACCAGGCATGGCACTGTAGATGGATGACGTAGTCACGCCTAGTAGGACCCATTTGATACAGAGGAAGGGCCACGGATACGCAAATAAGATGGGGAGGAGGAGGCTGGTCAAACCGTACACCGTCATGGAAGCGGCGACGATAGCACTTGGTTGACGGCCACCGTGATTGCTTAGCCAGACGAACAGATACGAACCGAGAATGATCATCGATCCATCACCAAGGTAAGTTGCTCCGGCTACCACAGGGCTCATGCTGAAGCTGTCCTTAAGGACCAAAGGCGTAGCTACACTAACAACAGAGTTGGTGAAACCAGACATCATTGCGGTAAAGTAAAGAAAGAAGAAAGCACACCATGGAATTGCCTTTGAAGCCTGGGCAGCGCCCTCAAGCAGAGGAGACTTCTGATCCGCTGTAGTGGAATGGAATCGAATAGACTCGGGAAGGCCAACGTAGATGAGCATCGTCACAGCCGCTGCCACACCGGCAGTGAAATAAAAGGGAGCTCTCAAACCGAAGTAAGAGAGGAGCCCACCGATGCCAGGGCCTACAGCCATACACAAACCCGGTATCATGTTCATATACCCTAGATAGGCTCTTTGTCGGCTCTGAACACTCACAGTGTCGGCCACGTAGGCCATGGCCACAGGACGACCACCGCCGGCTAGACCGTTGAGAATGCGTAATGCGACGAACCACCAGAAGCCCTGAGTGACAGCCTGGAGCGCATAGGCAACTGTGATGATGGCCGTCGATACCAAAAGTAGTGGTCGACGACCGAACCTGTCCGACAAGCGGCCCATCATGGCTGGGGAGAAGGTCATCCCTATCGCATAGGAGAGCATGCATGTAGAGTAAGCCACACCTGGAGATAATTTACCACAGCCTTGGAGTGATGACGGTGATGAAGGGTCTACTAGGATTGGTATTATATTAAGGGCTAATGTCATACCCAGGTGGTCAATAAGGACCACCACACACACCAAGCTTATCCTGAACCGTTCTTTATAGGATGGTGACGATACAGTCGATGGAGAAAACATCATCGATGAAAACGAACTATATAAAGGGATACACCACAACAATAACACTCTCCGATTGGGAGGCTCCCGTTAGGAGTAAGGGGTTCAATGTCGAGAAGCCACAGTCACTACAGGTGGCCTCCTACGGGCTACGAATCTGACAGGGAAGAATATAAAGCTGGATAGATGTCGATGTCGAATTATCTCGGCTCCACGAGCCTTTGAGGATACTCAACTCAAGCAGCAACATGTAGAATTGACAATTACCTTGAATAGATAGCAAATATGATACACTTCACGGGGAAGCAGTGAGAGGCAACGAAGCCAGGGCAACGCCGCCGCCTAACATGGGCGAGTGGGCAATGACAATGCAACTCGAAAGCTGCAATGGAAATGCGACAAGACTCCGGTGGACTCCATGGAATTATTAATCATACAGGATTCACATCCGCCGCCACTTTCCTATGCATACGACAATAAAGGCACCAAGAGAGTAACGTGGAGGCAAGGCAGCCGGCAGCAGTGGCGTAGAAGGGTATCTTAAGGTCAGCATCATAAAGTGGACCGGCTAAAGACGTGCCAATTAACCTGCCAATGCCTTGAGAGAGAGTCATAAAGCCCATGAGCTCTCCCATTCTGGACTTGGGAGAAAGCTCTGCTACAATATTAGGCAGCCCAGCGTAAAACATTGACATGGTGGTGCTGAGTAGGACCCACTTTATGATAACATATGATACAAGCGACTTGAGTGCAAGTACCATTATACCGGTGCCAATGCCATTGATTAGTATAGAGAACGTGGTAACTATTGTGCTACTATAGTCGAGAGTGTTGCAGAGGTAGACAAAGAAGTATGTACCGAGAAGTATAAACACGCCATCCCCAAGGTAAGTGAATCCAGCGCCCATAGGGTCCAACCCGAAGACATCTCGGAATACTAGCGGGGCCACCAAGCCAAAGATCATAGTGCTGATGACGGCCAGACATGATGTCGAGTACAGTAAGGACGCGGCAACTTGGTCAACTGTGGTAGGCGCTGGCTCGTGGACCAAAGGAGCACGGAGTGTGCCACCAGGGCTTCTCGTGGAGACGTCAAAAGCCATGCATTCGTGATGTGATTCAGGCAGGTAGAGACAGAGCAGGATAAATGTGACAGCGGCCGCTGCGGCTACTATGAAAAATGGCGCAAACAGCCCGAGGGACGTGCAAAGGCCGCCAATTGCTGGCCCGGCCCCGATGCACAAACCAGGGATCATGTTGATGTAACCGAGATACGCGGTCCTCCTTTTGGGATCGCGAACGGTATCCGTTGCATATGCCATCGCAACAGGGCGACCCCCTCCGGCTAGACCAGTGAGGAGCCGGAAAAATACAAACCACCAGAAGTGCCTGGTTAAACCCTGGAAAGTGTATGATATAGAGATGCCTAACATAGAGGCAAGAAGTAGAGGTCGACGCCCTAGCCTATCGGACATAAGGCCCATGATAGGCGGAGATATTGTCATACCAATTGCATGTGCCAATGATGTTAAAGAGTAGGCCTTGCCCAAACCAAGGGACTCGCAACCTGTAAGATGATACTCAGATTTCGGGTCCACCAGAACCGGTATAATATTCAGGGGTAGTGTCAAACCGACGAAGTCAATGAACACCACGGAGCACACCAGATAGACGCGGAACCGGAGCATGAAGCTCGATCTCGGCGGCACACCTGCCATGCTACCAGTACCGCTATAACGTTCAGGCATTTGATGATTAAATAAAACTGTGGTATGTCGAGCACAGGCACCCGATTGAGGCACTCACCGAAGGGAGGTGCGTTACACAATGACCCGATTGCGATCCAAAGGAAACTGGGAATGATTAATAAACTTGCGAGTCAATCACGCAGTAAATCTTGACGTCCAACGAATTAAGTCTCGGCTGTGAAACACAGGCCCGGCTTTGCCCAGGAGAGCTCCTCTTGGAGCTTCGCAGCCTCGGCCCGTGATATGTTTTGGGTCAACCTATACCTACAAGTGCGATTCTACTACATGTCACTAACAACTACCGAGCTAACTCACCCGAACGTAACCCACACTTGCCGCGCTGTCCCCGTCTTTTCCCCACACCCAAACGCCGTATTCGGGAATCGCTCCCACAATTGGAATGCGGGGCATTCCAGCGATGTCCGAAGAGACCGAGTGTAGCGTGAGTCATAGAAGAAAGGAGAACCTGAACTGGTTAGTTGAGCACTAGTCTTCATATACGAGGAGACATTGTGCCAGGCTTGTATAGCTCACCTTGGCTGCCTTCTAGTTCATGCGGTGACACACATACAGCCCCACCTAAGCCTTGACGTTCAAAGTGTGGCAGTTGAGCATGCGCACGTATACGAGTAGCATCAACCTGATCAGTGACCTCAATTACGGAACTGACGACGACCCACAGGATATCGCAAAGGCCTGTCACGTCTCAGCACGCATGAACAAGCTCGTGTTGACCGTTTTGCCCGCGAACTTGAAACGTAACAGGAGTCAGTATAGGTCGGCAGCATGGAGCTCGCAAACTATATTTACCCTGGCTGAGGCCTTACTGTAATATAATCCCAAAAGCGAGCAAGATGACGGGTTCCCAGCCACTCCATCACAACACGAGCTGCTTCCTTAACCTATACCAGTAAGGTGCGGTGGAGGAACCATATGCCCGTATCAGATGATGCCTACCGAATCATCCTCAACATGCCATGGTTGTTGTGCCACCTTAACTAATATCCGAAACGAGAGGGCATTGTCCGGGTCGAGCCCCATCGAGGATGCGTACTCCACTGAGAAGTCTATGATATCTTGCACTGCAGACCTACATAACAACAACAGCAGCAGTAAAACCACCTATAGGTGTACATGAATATAATATATCTTATACCGTTGTAAAAGTGCCTATTCGCGCTGTACTAGACTATTATGCCCTTCGCTATTTAAGCCGCTCCCACCCTACCGTATAGCCGGGGCAGTTGCCGGTATAAGACTCCTTATGGCCATCGGTCGAGAGAAGTCCACAACGTACTTATTACACTCCATCATTCTACCAGTTACACCTGACCGATCAGACTCCATCTCTCCCTGCACTATACTCACGATCTACTCCTTTTAGTGTTTCTCGGCTCCTCCCTGAAGTAGAGCTCCCCCAGCTTAGGCTTGGCCCGAAGGTTAATGTCCACACCGAACTTCCCCGAGTGTCCTGTGTCCTGCGGCAAACGTAACCCTGACAACAGACAGTTCCCTCCCAAGAACCATTTTCCCATAGAAGAGGACGCGTCTCGGTAAAAGAGGAGCTTCCTACTCCGACCATCAAAGTAGGAACATCCCCCTTTCAGCCAAAGTCCGACTTCTTAACCTCGATTCATTGATTCTAGTCTTTATAGTGTTATTAGCATTATACTCTAATAATCCCATATGTTTATCTAACTAATAGTCTACAGTTAGATCCAATATGATCAAATCTCCCTCATCTTGAATTCTCTACCCTCACGATGTCCTCCCTCCGCCTCCTACTCATAATGCCCTCCAAAACATCCTTCTCAATATCATGCCTCGCCACGCCATCCTCCTCGGTCATATCCTCTGCAAACAAGTAGTTCCCAAGATACCTGACCATCACCACCCTAGCACATTCCCAAGCCTATTAGCAATACAGCTTGTAAGCATCCTCATCAGCAGGGCCAGGCACACTGTAAATGCACCATGGCATCGGTGGTGGGTTTCGTATATACCCCACCTTCTCCGTCTTGTTCATCCGCCTATATGCCTGCAGCGACCCCTACCTCATCGACCGCGTCCTTCCATTACCCAATCCTTCCCTTGAAAGTGTGCTCGCTCCATAGCTGAGTCAACCATCTTCTGGACGACAGGATCAGGATCAAATGTTCCGAAAAGATCAAAGACGGGCTCCCAGGTGGGCCGGTATGGACCTGCCCATCACGGTGCTGCCCTATACCCAGTAAAATCACCACGAACCTCTCTACTTTATAATCTTTTAGACAGGCGTCTAGTACGGTTAAACTATAGGTCTACTGTATAAAAGCTCATGCCAATTCCCTTTTCCCACGATATTTCAGACTCGGGGACCCTTACCAGAGCGGAGCACAGTATCCTATGCTGCGACCCGAAGTAGGGCACCGCTGTAATAGCGCCCACGAGTAGCGGTTGGGTGTCTAAATTCCTCTAGTCCAAGTAAGTTTACTACACAATACCAGACAAGCTATGCCGATTCATAAACAGTGATTATTAGCCCTTCCAACCATAGGCTACTATTCTGCTCTGCACTCCTCCAAATTAACTTAAAGTATCACGTTTTTGTGACCATTCCCTATCAGATTTGCGACTCTGTGCCCCTTTGGAGGACTGCAGCCCCTACACAATCATGTAGCTACCCTGCCAACCAAACTAATGCAGCTTATGAAATGTGACTGGTTTTTTTCCACACAGGGGTTCCGAATGAGTTCTGATACATGCTTAGGACTGGCGAATCTCAGCAGGCCAAGATGGGGCACCCCAAGACCCTCGATGATGATGATGATGATGATGATGATGATGAGAAAGAAGACCACCGAAGCGTAGGTTCCCCATCCGGCCCCATGGTTGTATTACCGTTGGTATAAGATGGTGACCATGCCACTAGAACGTACACCGGTGCTTTAAACTCCAATATGTTGAGTACCTCATAGTAATCGGTTGGACATACTTCAATATAATCACAAGTCATAATAATAAGCAGGCCAGCGATGATGATATTGATAGGCAGTAGCAGTAGCAGCAGGAATCAACTGTAATGATGAGATACTACCCTTCCCTCCGTCAACGATTGCTCATCGTCCTCTTTTGGGCGAGCTCCCATTAACTGTCGATCCCTTCGTTAATAGCCGGCAGAATGGGACAGGGCCGCAAAGGGACAGCAGCCCACTACGGGAAATTAATAGTAATAACTCAAAGCCCACAATTGAACTATAGGAACACCTTTAAGCATGCCGCAGACAGCAGCAGCAGAAGCCGCCGACGCCGCTAATCATCATCTCCAACGACTTCCATGTTTATGTCTAACACTTCTACCAAGCTTAGCAGCCTTGCCTAACTGAGGCAGACTCTGCAACGTAGTATCCATTGTGGTCGAAGCAACGCCCTGGAAGTCGACATAATCGCTAAGAGAGCTCGTCGAGAGCATCTGACTGGCCTCCTCGCTCGTCATTGCCATAACATCCGTACTGACCTATCCAACATAGGACATCCCTCGTCTGCCTACTACCACTACCTACCTCCCGAACCCCCTCTAGGGCCGTACCCCCCTCAGAGCGAACCATCTTGATGCTGGATGGATGGGTCCCCGGCAATCGAGCCATCAACACCTACCAATCCCATCTACAGTACTAGGGTGGCCTTCACTCCTGACCTGTTTTCCTTCCACTATTTCAACCCCGACCACCACAGAGCCGGTAGCCAAGTCCATAGCTGACTCGAGCAGGCAGAAGTTAGCCCGACCAAAAGCACTACAAGTGCCGTCAAACTCAAACGTCACATTGCGAGTCTGGCGACCAATGAAGAGATTTCCCCTCACTGATGTGCCCGGAGGGGCCCTAAGGTACCTGCACGAGCGAGTTGACCGGCGGCCGATGGAAGCCCGAACAGGAAGCCTACAGGGAGCAATAACCAGTGGCTGCGTTGAAGTATCCTGATGGATAGAATACCAATCTAACTTGCTCGAGCCCAGCTATGGTAAACGAGCAGCTTTGCAGAGATCTTCCCTGGGCGAACGTCTACAAAGAACCATTAACAGACGGCTTGCCGAAGGACAAATTCCCCCAAGAAAATCAAACAGTATACCGATAAGGAACAATAAGCTGATATATAATACCATTGGTATATCTATAGGTATAATACCACACCTATAGAAGCACACCGTCGCATACCCGGTACTACCGGTAACACTCCATCCAAGCCTCAAAAATGACACGTGCTACTACTACCCGAGCCAAGACAGAGACATTCTCTATCTTCCATTCCACTCTCTTACACGACCTGTTCTTCATCTCCTCTACATACCGTCTCACCTAACATCATCAATGTTGCTGCTGCTGTTGCTATCTCTATGTAGCCTTACTTGATCAAGGACTCTATGACTGGTGTACCGCATAATATTGAGGGACTGTGGGAAGTCACCACAAATGTTATCAAACTTGGGCAAGGGTACATTAGCGGGGTTCAAGGCAGCTAGAGGAAGAGGACTAAGATAGACACAACTCAACCGAAGGAGCATTAACCTCAAGGACCTGACGTAACTGCTTGGACCCATCTGAGCATGCTTCTGATGGATGGATTTCTGCGAGAGTTACCAGCAGACATTTACTTTACACTTTTTATTATAACAATCTCATCGAAAATGAATATAATGTAACTTAGGTCATTGAGTTCAGACTATTACAGATACCGGTACTACACTAGCGCCATGCCCAGATACGAAGCAGGCACCCACCCCACCACTTCACCCATACCGTACTCTTCGCCCATCTCATTCGCCAACGCTTCCGCTAGCTCTTGAGGGCTCTTCAATGTCGACAATAAAGGCATATTAACTTGAATCTCGAGAATCTAAAGGATGGCCCTTCGAAAGAATAATTATAATACAGCGACTACCTCGACTCCAAGAGTGAGGGAATCCTCTATCCAATCTGTGAACTGCTTCAATAGGAAGTCCATGCCACCGAATGCAGACATAGTGGCATTGAACGAATGCTCGTATCGGATCGATCGGTATCTAATATCTTACCAGTCCAAGTGGCGCCTTAAGATCCTACTACCGGGCAGCAGCACTACCGCTGTGATCATCCCCATTGCTCGAGCCCCCCCATTTATCACCCACATGCAGCTCGAAGACTATTCGAGTGCCAGCCGGGGCCCAGAGGAATAGGGAACAGTCAGAAGGCTGCTGTCGCTGATACTGAGACATGCCATCACCGCCAACCCGGGGATCTAGAGAATCCTCTAGATTCTTCAATCGTTGAACTCTGACCTAGGAAGATTCATTCGAGGTCAACAAGTGAGCTAACGCACCTCCAACCGCAATATGCCAGCCCCGCCCGCAGAGATAGGCGGGCTGAAGACTTGAGCGTTCCTAGGCTCCCCAAGCACTCGGCTAACTTCCTGCATTTTCCACTGCACTCGTCTCGTAGAGAGATTGTGCGCAACCTGCAGTGGATCCCTAGACGACGGACTAGCCTCTACTATTACAGTAATAGCATCACCGACTTGCTCTTCAACATTCTGCATCCTTTCTGTCAATGCCTTCTCTATACTTGCACTCCTATCGCTTACCATTTGACTAGCGGATTTAACCTGTAGTTAGACCGGATATGATACAGGGCTCTTCTGTGAAGAGGTATCTTCCCTCGATCAAGCTCTCCGCTGGCACTACAGCCCAGCTTTAAATGACTATCAGATAGGACAAAGTTCATACGTAACCTTGTACGTACGTATTTCTATTTTAGTACCGCACATCTCCGCGAACCACTTTACTCATACTATTCAGGAAGGCTCACCTCCTGCTCGAGTCTTGCCGCCGATTCCGCTGCCGCTCGCTGTATTTCCTCCGATTTCTCACGCGCCTCAGCTATCGCACCTGCTTAACAACCCACTCCCTTCCATCTCTATCGCACCATTACCTTTGATATCCGCTTCTAATGATGCCATAGTTTCCTGAGACACTCTCGCAACCTCGGCCAGGTTGTCCTTCTGCATCCTCCCCACTTTATCATCAACAATCGCCAAGAAATGATCCTGTCCCCAGGTAACCCTACCACACCTCTCTGGAGCTACCTCCTTCCCATCAAACCGTTTCTCGAGAGCTTTCATATCAGCCCGCGTTCGGTCCAGCGATTTCTGGAAGTCCGTCAGCTTGCTTGTCTGCTGCCTAATAATTTCACATACAACGCCAGTAGCCTCAACGCGTTACATTTCCTGCAACCGAATAGCCTCGGCAAGCTTCCTCTCCACTGTGAGACGGGAGTCGAGGGCTACTTTCTTAATCTGTTCGGGCAGGTCCATTTCTATACCTACAACAGCCTTTGGGATAGTACAGCCGCGTCGCTGTACTGGTTTTGAACTTTTCAATGTCCATTTTGAGAGGTCTCATCGCCGTCATAAAATCGCTCTTTTTGACCATCTCAATCATGCCTATAAGCTCGCTCCTTAATAGAGCTAAGTCTTCGTGTGTTACACCTTTAGGCATTCAACAGGGAAAAAGTCAATGTGCTTTGCAAAAAGCGCAAGATTAGTAGCGCGCGCCACAAAATCCGACCTCGTATAGGAAAATCCACTTCCGAACCGAAAACATTTACCGCGCGCTCAATAAACGAGGGCTTGGGCGATTCTGGGTTTATAGTAAACAGACAGATGCATCGAGAGATTCTATTGGTAGCCCGCTTGAGAGGATCTTTTGATGGCGTCCCAGTAGAGATAGATTAATGCGAAGGGGAATGCTAAGATCATTCCGACTTCATGCTCGATACTCGGAAGGAAATTCCTGCCGAGCTTTGTGATGAGCTCGCATAACGAGTTCCTTCTCTCATTGATTAGTAGCTGGTTCTATTGGAAATACCCCATTCAGAAATGACGTTGTCCCCAGATGATTCGCGATCGTCTTTCGAGACGTTCTCTGTCGCTGAACTCGAGGTCATCATTCGACTTCCTTATGTATCTTCCTTTGATAACTTAGATAATCGTAACCCGACTCGATA
Organism: Perkinsus chesapeaki; assembly: GCA_013115145.1. NCBI lineage: Eukaryota > Perkinsozoa > Perkinsida > Perkinsidae > Perkinsus > Perkinsus chesapeaki. The sequence continues at coordinate 20,472 of JAAPAO010000100.1, forward strand.
GAAGTATTTCGGACTTGCGGCGTATGAATAACGAGGAGGAAGCGCAACGGGAACTACTGACCGCTGAGAACAAGAAGCTCAATGAGGTACACGCCTGTATCTCCCATGAGTAACACAACGCCCCGCAGGCTTTGGCAACATTGATCGCTCGAGCCAATGAGCTTAGCATACAGTGGACACCCCTTCCAAAGGTCGAGGGTGACACAGGACTATCGGCTCTCCGACGCTCAATTGATCAGTCAGTTCGGCGCTGGATGGGGACTTACATCGGAGATAGACCAGTTGCAGTAAAAACAGCCGAAAAGCAACTGTGATTCCTCCTCAGAAAGTGAGCAAGAATATTGGAGAACTTCGGCCTCGACACCCAACTGTTGTACCTCCTCCTCCCCACGACGATAGCTCCGTGACATATTACGGAAGAGATAGGCTAGAACGGTCGGAGGCGCCGTGGGGAATCCTCCCACGATATCAAATATCCGATGCGGGCAACCCAGGACGAACGTGCATTGTAAAAAAAGAAACCGAACGCTCCACCAAGAGTAGCTCTCGATCACAGAGTGGTGGAGCGGTACAGCAGGCGATCTCTAAACAGTGTGAAGTTGAAAGTGATGACGAGGTCGAAGAAGGAGTGCTTGTCTCAATACCGCTGCGACTGAATAACGGTGGAATAGATACGCTGAGGCTATTTGCATGCGAGGCCCCTAAGGACGCGGCAAAACGTTTCTGCCAGAAGAATACTTTGGAAAATCGGCTTGTGAAACCGCTGGCAGCGAGGCTCGAAGAGTTAGAGGATAATGCAACAACTTTGCCGTTGCATCTGATAGAGCCGCAAGATCTTGCTGGATTACTAGATGATCATTGATTATGCTCATAGTGATATAAGTTTCATAAAGAAATATCGTGTTGCGTGGGGCGGATCAAGGTCGGAGATTGGATCAGCCTCGTTAAGGGGTCTCGGAGACACTGTCTCCCCCATACGCAAGCAGATCCTGATGACAAGGAAGATCTAGCCTGCAAGGCTTATAGACCTCCGGTTCACGATCTCAAAGTCAATGCACTATGCCTGCTACTTTACAGGAATTGCATGGTGTAATGTCAGACGTACCTCCTACTGCAAGCACACTATCGAGGAGTGTATCCGATTATACCACCCCTGACATCGAAAACTTACCACAAGTTTCACCGTCCTTATCATTGCGCGAGGGAGACAAGCAATCCACTCCTCCATCATATCTTGGCTCGGTGCTATGCCTGATAGGAGTCCTGTTCTTCTCGTTTACACAGCTCTGCGCATACCTGGCCTCGAGCCGTTATTCTGCGTCTGAGATCACGCTGGTGCGGTCAGCGATTCAAACGGTGGGAGCGACCCTCTTCGCCTTGGTGATTGGAGTGAATCCTATCGGCCCTTCTGGTCTTCGCTTAATGTGCTTCATCCGCGGATTCATCGGAGCTTTGGCAAACCTTCTTTTACTGTATGCAGTGGCTCACATGCCCATGGCTGATGCTAATGCCATTTTCTTTACCAACCCCATCTTCACCACAGTCTACGCTTCCCTCATACTAAAGCAGAGAGTTTCCGTACTGGAACTCTTCGCCCTTTGTATCGGTCTGGTTGGATCACTCCTAGTTGCTCGCCCTACTTTCATTTTTGCCACGGAGAATGAGACTGTAATTGGTGATCCTGATCCTGGTGTGCTGCTTATAAACATCTTTGGAGCAGCTCTAGCTGGTGCGGTCCCAGTCATTGTAAGTTTCATTGGTTCATCAGTTCACTACGTCTGCCTTGTATTCTCATTTGGTGCATGTGGTGCGCTTGAGAGTGCTGCAACCCTTGGCCTGGGACTAGATACCAGAGACGCACCGGCAGCAGTAGGTAGCTCTACCATGGGCTATGTGTTCCTAGTAGGAACAGGGCTATTCGGCATGCTATCCCAATTCTTCTATAACAAGTCGCTTCAATTGGAAAAGCCGCAGAACTGTGCCATACTTTTCCAGACAAATGTAGCATTAACTTTCCTGTGGCAAGCCCTCGTGAATGTTGACGAGCTCAGTTCGCTGAGTGTCGTCGGATCCCTGCTGATAGTGTGCTCGAGCTCTGCTATCCTCGGTGGGAGGGTAGTTACATCCAGAAGTGCATCGAGTGTCATGAGCGAACCGAAAGTCGAACGCATAGAGATATCTATAACGGCTTCTCAGCTGAAAGAGTGATTTGAAGCTCTAATTTGGCCACTGTCTGACTGCGGGTAATGAAGAAGCCTATGAATACATGAACCATTTGGGCTGTAATAGTGAAAGAAGTGTAGAGTACAGTTGATACTTAATCATAATATTTTATGACTCATATCACCAATTATCATAGTTCTTGGCCCGAAAGCAAACGCTCGCAGTGTAGATCGAACAGAGAGATTCTCGCACGCAAGTGGCATGGAACCCAAATGCTTCAGGCTGAAACCTTCAGCGTCACACGACCTCTCGACGTCCTGAGCATGGACAGCGGTCTAGCACAAAAAGAGACTTTACGGAGTTGAGGAGCAATTCAAAGTCAGATTTTGAACAGGCTACTAACACCATTATACTTTATAGAAAATGTTATCCATTGTAATCGTATAGCTAAACCGAGCATTACAAGTTGTAATGTCTGGCTGTAATTTACAACTGCATAACGTGTACAGCTGGAAAAATGCGAGGCTTCCGGAGATGCAGGGGCATGACACTGGTCAGGGGGCATATGCCCTCCTGGTTCTATGCCCTCCTGATTCTACTCAAGCGGTACCGACTGCATCACCAAATTGGTATCCGTGAGGTTGGTTAGCAACCCCTCAGCTCTACCGCTTTCATCGAGATGGTCTCTAGCGAAGGAGCTCCGAAAGTTGTATTATCGGTTAGAGGATCATGCTTCACATCCTCTAGTAGAGGACATCTACCTGCAAGCAGATCCTTTCAAGATGCTGCATCTTAGATGCAACATCGTGCTATTTGCACGGTGCAGGCCTTATGTCATCCTAACGACCCAGCATAACGAGGCTGGTAAGAACGAGGTCATAAGGAGTTTGGAGCTCTACTCCGAGCATCAGCTATCGAAGACAAGGCCTCAGACCCTCGGTCGCTGAACAACGCTAAGAGATGGATCAGTATGGCCGCCATACTATGGCGGCCTTCACTATAAATTGCCTACCGTACCCTGATGCAGATGATCCATCACAAATAACGATTCACTATACCCATAGCCTATGGAACCCATAGTATGGGCCATATGTATGCTGCAGAGCCCCTAACGGTATGGCGAAAGCCGTACCTTCGGTGATGATGCTAACGCAGTACAATAGGCGGGAGAGTGGTTAGGGAGCGGACTCCTTATTGAACACCTCCCAGCCGACTTGGCTGTCGTACGCCAAACCTTCTCTGGTGAACGGTCACTCTCACTGCGAGCACTACAAGATTTCCAAGATGAAGCCACAACCTATGGCTTCATTGAATAGCCTGTGGCCCACAGGATCCGAGATACGGCGCCGCTGATGCCTACTATGACGCTGGACGAAGAAGAGGCAGCTGTCGGATCCAGCAGTCTAGGGGAGTGTGCCGAGTGTCGAGATTTTCGTCGAGGAAACAATGATTCTTGATAGTATCAGGCTGTTACTTTTCATTCAGATGGCAGGTCGGCCAGAGCAGAGTACATTGCAACGGCTTTAATGGCTGGTGTGGCGCAACTCAGTGCTCCCGCACTTGTACTACTTTTTAAGGATAGGCGGCATCGAGACCTCTTCTTGAGGTGTCGCAGGAATCCTGCGGCAGGATCCATTAAACCTGGTAGACCGGTCCGCTAAGTATTGGTATACGTGACGATGGATAATAATAAGATATTCCGGAATTTGATACTTTTGTGCTGTTCTGTCGCCATTCGTGTATGCGTGCAGAATCTGCACTGCAGATCACTGTGATACGCCACTAAGATACTTAAGCGCGCTACCGTTTTGTATTACCAGCCTTACAAAGTTAAGTTACAACTTAGTTACGAATTCATTAACCACAACCATTGTCAATGGTTAATTTTACAAATTCAATGGTCCATTGAATTTGTAAAAATTAAGAACACAACTTGTGTTCTTAATCTTGGCACACTGAACCGTCATTCGCTCACAGGATTACAATCATATCTTATATTAATCCACATTTAATGATTTGCTGCTACGCACATGTAACTCATTTTCTTCTGGTGATACTAGTAGTATCGCTCATAAATGTGATGGGTAACACAACTTATGGTGCGCTTTGGGACAATCGAGGCACTGGTCCGAGCTTCACAGTTTTGGTTCGCGATGATGGTGACGTTCATATGTTCATGTCGAATGGACCTTGTTATGTGAGGGCTCAGGGTCACTCTGGGAGCAGATTCTTTATACGTTGGAAAAGTACTCAAGACAGACTTAATGCCATTAAGGAGTTGAACGACAGGCATATACTCGGATTTGTCATCCATCAAGATGGCTTAACTATGATCGATTTCTGCTGTGATCACTGTTGCCAGCTAGATCTAGGCGGTAGATTTTTCCTGGAAGCCTACAGACTCTTCGACCATGCTACTGCCGCTGAAATGTACAACAATATGACGTGCAGAGAGTAGCTCTTGTGCAGAATAGTCGTGCAGGAATGCCTTGTCCATTTTTCTCGACTCCGTTAGGCAGTATTTTTCTACAATATGAAAAGCTTCTTTCACATTCACCCATAGAGGCACTGATCGAGCGTCTTGTGTTAGTCACTGTGAGCGATAGCGAGCGAAACCCACATGCTGTTTGGAAGCAGCTCAGTGGCATCCGATGACCACGGAGCAAAGCCTCACCGGCCAAGTACAAAGCGACTGGCTCATTACATAGTTTAGCTCATTTCAAAAAATCTATTCTCCTTGCACGGAGTTTTGCACTTTAGTGAGCATGCCATAAGCCTTGTTATAGGAGGTGGAATATTGCAGCGTGAACGCGTCAGCGGACCTTCAGCACCGGAGGAGGCCGACCGCCGGGATCGAATTACGTCACCAAAATCAAAACACAAAAGCTCGGGTTCAAAGAAGGAACATAACTGACTTTAGACAGATGGAACCACATGTGATTCATGAAGTTGAGAGCCCATCGCCGATGAGTCGCTGCAATCGTCTTATTTCTGATAACAGGACGTTCTCGTCTAGGCTGGAAATGAGTAATCGTAGTAACCTATGTGAAGTGACCTTCTACAGCACTAGCGTACTTTTAGGCAGTACTTGTCGGATACAGCTTTCAGTTGTGTAGGATCGTTGATATCCACCACTGTAGCATTGCAGAAGTCGAACATCGGCATATCTCGGTTCGCACCGAAAGCTCCCCCAACGCTTGTTCGATAGGAAAGGCGGGGAGAAGCCCCTCGGCATGCGCTACCACTGGAGTCGGCATCCCTGAACGATATTTCGGAAATTATATTTAACCCTCTCGTGGCTACCTACTGTGCGGCACAGCTCTACGCCATAGCCGCAGGGCACTATTGACTTCCCTGAGTTCACTTTGAGCTTCGCCTCTCCATTAGCGTTTGGTGTACCGTCGAGAGTGATGTTACGAGCACTAGATATAGGCTAGTAGTTAATGCATCAAACAGTGTTGAACCAACACTGTGGAATTGCGGAGGCGTGACGCGGGCGAGCCCGACGGTGACAAAGGCTGCCTTTGCCTTTTTGCCTGTGAAAGGCGGCGGGAAGCACATGGACTGTATTCCCGGCAGTAAATAATATGCAACCGCGCTTAGTGCGAGTATTTCGCGATGCTAACTCGGCCCTCCCTGCGCTTGGGCTACAGGGCTCTGTAAACAAAGGGCCTACCCCCTGTATACGGCTTGGAAGTTACAATTTGTCGTTCATCTGTGAGTTACAGACTGCGACCCTCGAGTGGCATTAGGAAACCTACCTACATCTTGCTTAATCTGAGCAGGTGTTGGCATTTGAGGGACCCCTCGTTATGAAACGGGATGATCAACAGGCTCAGTCACCGTTCCTCACTTAACCTGGTTCTGCGCAGGTTTACGAGCATGTTATTGACTGCTTTGGTTCTAATGACTTTCATCCACGCTATCGTGCCCAGCTACCTTCTAATGCTAGTGATGATGCTGCCAGAACGAGTTCATAGCCTTACTTACGGTGGCCCACCGTAGGTGTTGAAAGTGAAAGTGGTGAAAATTATTTGTGCCGACGCATGTGTTGAAAACAATCCGCATGTGTTAGTAAGAACCACAGATGTGTTGAAAATGTTATGTGTTGCCAGATACTGGTGTTGAAATTGTTCACAAAAAACAAAAATTGGTGGAAATATTATTGTTCACCCCACGCCGTGCAGTGCACGGCACTGTCGCCCTTTTCCAAATCAACCGAAGAGATAGCTATTTACCGGGTGGTCATTCGACTGTATCGGACGATACCTCCGAGATATTATCCGTGAACTGGCATCCGAGGATCATACAGTAAATATGCGGCAAGAGTGAAGGGGCAGAACTGCGAGCAGCTTCCTGGGACGAAGCGGTGGTGCACTAGATGGCGTGTTATCGCTCAGCCAGAACTTGTGCCGACCAAACTACATGTTTGGCGCCTCGAGTCAGGCTCTCGACAACCTGTTCCTCCCCTTCGGAGGAGCGACAGCTGGCTCTAATCTGTGCCTGAGCACAGAAAAGTGTCTAATCTTGCCAGCTGCCAAGTATCAACTGGATATGCAAAGGTATGTATTATGCCGGCATATATCGATGTCTCGCGTGTACCGCTGATGCAGTGAGGTGTTTGGCTGTACCTCTCCGACTCAACACGAACCACTGCCACCCTCAAACTGCTCGGAACAGTCTGGTCCACTGTGGTTCAACTAGATGATTAGCGCATGCACCCATATTGATGTTGTGTTGATTGAGGTTGATAGGCTCGCGGAGGCGAAGATGATGTGTTCATATGCAGCCAGGTGATGACAATGTGTATCACTAAATTAGTGACACTAATACTACTAATATCACAAGCAACTTCAGCAACACAACTCTCATAGTACAGCATCAATAAACAAAATTAATGATGGGTTTGTCGATGAGAGTTCTGGTATTAATGAAATATACGAAGAGCCATCAGAAAGCTATGCCTAGTAGTTTTCCGAATACAGGCAAACGTCCAGGATATCTGCTATTATGCGAGTACATAGCGGGAGGTCGACGGACTTGTATACCGTAGAACAGTAGGTAGAGCAAACTGCTTGAGAGCCGAATGTGCTCAACTAAGAAGTCAGAAATATGGCATCGGCCTTTCATTCATCTCTCTGTTTATGTAGAACAAATTCTAGCGTAGTGGATGGAAAGGCGACGGTGATGGTATCAGCAGTCTTGTTGTAAGTGAAAACTGCGCCTGACAGTGCATCACAACTTGAACAACAGACTTGTCCTATGTCTACTAAGTAGACTTTACTTACCCATCCCTGAGTTACTTGAAAAAGTGATGGTCAAGCCCTCCATTTCGTAGGGGATGTTTTCATAGCGGAAAGGCCCCACCACCAAGTGCAAACGGGGCCTCGTGAAAGTGTAGCTCCTACGAGACGGCGATTGAAGCAGATTATGGTAAGTGCGCATTAAATTACAACTCTCGCACAACGGTGATGCTTTCGGCAAAGCTTGCAGAGACGTCCAAAGCAGAGTTGGGGGTAAGACCGTAGCCAGCATAAACACCGATCGGGTGAACAGCACCTGAAAGTAGAGAATACAAATAATAGCTTGTCCAACGACTCTTCTCGATCTGCTTAATGGATACACATAATCGCCTCTCACCTCTGTCAGTTAGGCCCATGGCGAAGCCCTGAAAAATCACGAAGAGTGTATAGTGGCCAATCATAGGTGATTATCGAACTCGCCGGAGAAGAACTTTCGAATATCAGCGCTGTTCAACCTGGCTGAGCGCCGACTGTTCCCGTGGGTATATCGTATACGAACAGCCTTTGTCGGTCGCAAACTGGAAAGAAAGTAGAATGCGCCGCTAGTGCGACGAACTTGGTGGTCTAGTTGGCAACAAAAATTTGATTGCAAGATTCTATATTAGAACCCTAACACTGCCGCTGGTTTTCTCAAGAGAAAAGGCGTGAAAACTTGACCTACTTCCGGGAGACAGACGTGAAGGTTCCACGGTGGAGATTGTTAATATACCAGAGGGTGACCCGAAGATCATCCACCACTTTTGTTATGTTCTGAGACATAGGCCCCAACAAGGAAGAGTAGCGTCTCATATGTAAAAATATCTCCGAGGTTTCGACCATACCACAGAGTTTGTCTCTGCTCTCCATTGGTGGAGCCGGAAGACATTCTACACCATATACAACACAGTACCATGGGCAGACTGCGAACATTTCTCCAGATGAAGGGTAAAGCTCATAAACGGTTATAGTTGTGATGGAAGTCGTACACAGTCGGACTGATACTACGACAGTTTCAATTCGTGTCCCTCCACGTGGCACATTGTCTGCCACATACATTATAATATAAGCATACAATATGAGCATCATCTGTCTCGGATAACATCGGAGTCTGACTAAGGCCATCACGAGCGCGTATAAGGACTTGGTAAATACGGAATTTCAGCGAGCCGAGAGATCGGAAGACCGGAATTTTCGTCATCGAATTCTCAACACGTGCCTCTGGAGCCACTCGGGAGTAGCTCCCTCAAACGAGAGTTTTATAGGAAAACACAAGCTCTCATCGGATCTCGTGAGGTTCCGTTGCCGAAGCAACTCACCGAACCCCTAGGACATGTGCTCATAATATATATGGGAGAGGTATGTGGTCTGGAATTCATTGAGGGTTTTCGAATACAAAACATCGAAAAGCCGATGAGGCGCCATAGTTTGAAAGGATCCTAGCCCTTGTACCAGAGTGACAAGATGGAATCACTCAACGGCAAGACTGTGTTGTTGGAATTCACTTGATTGAACAACCTGCGCAGCTACTCGTATTCGGATAGCACAAGTTTGCAGGCTCTCGCTATATAGCCGAAGTTGCAAAGTCTATACTCCCCGCGATCACTTGAATACATCCTGATGTAACTCGGTGCTGTACTCGGTTTTATAAGCATCGTGGGAAGCTGAGCCTCTAAGTCTCATATTTAGAAGTCGCTTAAGTACCCAAGAGTCTTGGGTAGGGTCTTGGGCCAAGACCCCGGCAACTTAACGCCGCTTCTACAAACCGAAAGACTTTAACAAGATGCCTGCACGAGAATTAGGACTAATCATAATGATGAATCATAACTAACGATCAACGGAACCACTCAAACGGAGCCTCCTACGGAGCTCTTGGTGAGGAATTTGCCGATAATCCCTGGCGCTCTGTCCAACTACGTCAGACCCATTTGGCGAGTCGCCAAGGGCGACCCGTTAACGTTCGACCGATGCGTACCCATAATTGACAACACTTCACTGTTAGAGCATAGATGTTAAAATCCCGACGCTAGTAGCTTGAACTACTGCGATTGTATAGGAATATCCTCTGATGAAAAGGCTTCCACTGCAACAAAGACTTGGTTTTATCTTGGATTCACTTGGCATACCAAACGCAGTCAATGGTGAGGCTCCCATCAAGAACGCAATGCATGCCTGTTGGACATTTCTTGAAATACTGAAAAATGACATGCTTTCGAAATGATTATACTATGGGAAATCTTACCGCACAGCCTAAACGACAGTAACCATCTTTATCACAATATTGGTTGGCATTGCCGTTGGGTGGTCCCGGACAATCAGAATTGTGTGAACATGTTACACTGCAGAAGCATACGAGTCTAGTGTCCCCTGCGTCGCATACTGGATACCAGCCGGGCTCACAACTACAACCGCTGGTGCTACAGTGACCAACTGGCTCCGCATAAGGAACTGATTAAGAAAACTGGCTTACATGGATTCGCTGAATACAGAATTCTTGCGATTTTCGGGGACAGTTCTCCATACCTGTGGGCGGCTGAGTCGTGGCGGTCATATTGGTACCTCCGGGCCCCTCGTCGGAGTTCATCCTGATCCAGAAGATACTTCGAGTCCTTCAAACAGCCATACTACTTTTGCGTATGGATTTCTTCCAAACTACTGCCGAAGCTTCCTAGAATGCTGATGATGAGAATGATTCTCATATTATACGACATACTAGTATAGCAGCCGACATGAATGTATACGACCGAGCAAGATAATTAGATAATAGTCAATTATTGATCATTACTGACAGCCAATCTCACTGACTAGAACGATCAAAAGGTAACAAGGTTACACACTGTCGCTGACACTGCAGCTGCCCGAATAACAGCGTGATGCTACGATGACAATCCTAGATTGGAGATGCTGAATTTGGAATAACTTGCAAGTGAGTACACGGAAAGAATGCAGAAGGGGCTTTAGCTCACCGATCGCCTTTGTGACTTCGGAGATGTCACAGACTGAAGCGTGCACATCGTGCAGTACATTTAGTGGTGGCGTTGTCCTGGGTTCAGAGTGCCTACAAACTTACCAGGTCAGTTACAAACAATGAAGCCTGCAAGTTTACCCAGCATGGTCATCTTAGAACATCGCCTCTGGGTGAAGTCAATGAAAGAGTTTGCACTTGGTGATACAGTATTAAGTGAGTCAGGCCGCGACTGCTGCGGTTAGAGCACCTGATACTAAGGTGGGGTTCGCAGCAGTTGGGCCAAAACTTGACCGCTAGTCAAGAACCAACTTAACAACAATAAAACATATGATAACGCGTATATACCCAGGGTGGTCCTTGCGCTGCCCTTCCGGCAACTCCAAAGTACGATAATAGAAGTGTAGTTTTTCTTTTAACTTGGGAGAGTGACAGAGAGAGGGTCAGCTTCATAACAATGATTAATAATAGAAATGTCACTAAAGGCGCTAAAGTACACGAAGATGGCTTGCATTTCTGTGCATTTACGTTTAATGATCGTTGCGGCACGGTGGATATCGGACAAGGCTGGGTCACCCAGTCTGGGTGATGGGATTGGCGCTATTAAGTCATGAAACTGCTGCTATAATGTACAGTACTACGGAATGTTAAGAGTACTGCTTCGTACGATGGCAACTCAACAATCACCATAACCGTCGAGGCTGGGCCAAGCGAGGCTTTATTTTGTTTAGCTACAGTTGGGCAGTCGTTCACCTCGCCGCTATTGTAGAGATCCGGCGACTTCCTCATTCATAGGCTCCAGTCCACTCTCAATGTTTGGCTGAAAAGTATAGCCCAGCGGTACAAGATCTGTGCATCCTGGCACGTGAGGCACAACCGGAGTCGATCGCCAACTGAAAACAATTCCTGAATAGAACGCCATAACAGCCTTAGGCCTGGAACTAGGTATCCTCGCCGTACCCGTAGCAGTAGGTAGCTCTACCATGGGCTATGTGTTCCTAGTAGGAACAGGGCTATCCCAATTCTTCTATAACAAGTCGCTTCAGTTGGAAAAGCCGCAGAAACTGTGCCTTACTTTTCCAGACAAATGTAGCATTAACTTTCCTGTGGCAAGCCCTCGTGAATGTTGACGAGCTCAGTTCGCTGAGTGTCGTCGGATCCCTGCTGATAGTGTGCTCGAGGTCTGCTATCCTCGGTGGGAGGGTAGCTACGTCCAGAAGTGCATCCAGTGTCATGAGCGAACCGAAAGTCGAGCGCATAGAGATATCTGTAACGGCTTCTCAGCTGAAAGAGTGATTTGAAGCTCGAATTTGGCCACTGTCTGACTGCGGGTAATGAAGAAGCCTGTGAATACATGAACCATTTGGGCTGTAATAGTGAAAGAAGTGTAGAGTACATTTGATACTTAATCATAATATTTTATGACTCATATCACCAATTATCATAGTTCTTGGCCCGAAAACAAACGCTCGCAGTGTAGATCGAACAGGGAGAGTCTCACACGCAAGCGGTAGAAGGCACCTCATAACGGGCGGTTGCACTTTAACTCAACATATGCTTGGCTGAATAAGGAGACCTCTTCTCCCATCATAACTTTTTAAAGGCACTTACAAAATATATCGCAGATCTTGCCAACCATTTCGTCGAGCATTACTATGATCTTCCTACCGTTAAGGAGTTACTCTCATGAGCTCTCGGGTGTCACATCGCCACAATTTTCACCTTGAGATATTATTCGAGGAAGCGCATTTTTCCCGGGACACCCTGTATGATATCAACTTGCCCTATAAAAATCGTCTGGCATAATACGCGAGATGATGCAGCCTTATCAGTAGCGACTGCCTCATTGCAACATCTATATACATCCTCAAACTGAAAAAGATATAATGGGGAATGCTGAGCATGGAGAGCGGTCTAGCACAAAAAGAGATTTTACGGAGGTGAGGAGCAATTCAAAGTCAGATTTGGAACAGGCTACTATCAGCATTTTACTTTATAGAAAGTGTTCTCCATGATCGTATAGCTAAACCGGGCATTACAAGTTGTAATGTCTGGCTGTAATTTACAACTGCATAACGTGTACAGCTGGAAAAATGCGGGGCTTGCGGAGATGCAGCGGCATGGGACGGAGCAGGGGGTGGCGCAGAGGTCTATGTACTCACACCGCTCTTACTGATTGCCTTAGACTCTGAGGCTTAGAGTGATTAAGGCAGTTGGAACTCTTCAGCGCAGCGTAGAAGTTCCCACCGGGAGATAACGAATGAAATGCGAGAGAAGGAAGAGATTGGTTCAGGCTGGAAAGCCTGGGCTGCCTTTGATCTCGTTCGCCTCGCTTAAGACGGATCTTGTTACCGTAATGTAAGCTTCGTTCAAGCAATATTTCGCACGTTATCGAGGATCAGGCTGCAACTGACATGTTTACTACTAAAACATGTATTACGTGTGAGAAGTAGGCTTTTATGTGACCCTTGGCTGGGCCAAAGAGCCCAATAGAAGCTTAGCCATCAAGTCTCTTCCATTACAGATTATTCTGGATATGCTCTCTGTTAGATATTCGTGGTTTCATACGAGACATTATGAGTTCAGTAGCATACTCGTGGCCCCCCCGGTGTGAGGCAGTGCTCTGATATCGTCACATTCTACGGGCTTTTGATCGCACTTCCATAACAACAAACGCCACCAATTGGAATGCCGCAGACGTATTTCATTACCATTAAATGTAAGCTGCGTTCAGGCGACATAGTCATGTTCAGTGAACATTGCTCACATATGGTACGTTGTCTTACATAACTTATGTAGCGAATAGTTGTGTTCACCCATGGTACGCTATGTTACATAACTTATGTAGCGATTCACAGTTGAGTTCCTGGTCCAGGACAGTGGAGTTCCGGCAAGCTGTGGAGCATCCTGATGAGATCAGTATGGACTTCTAGAAGGTTTAGTTCAACCATCTGTGGGGTAACAGCTAGACTTGGGTACGGATTGGAGCAAGTCATATTAGTTTGCGGGAGCACGTCGCGAGAAGACAAGGAGCAGTGGTGCGCCATATGAGTTTCGCGTAACTCAGGTGTCGCATGGCGAATTCCATAACCAAACCCTGTAACGTCACCTGGACTGCGCTCCTCCACATAATGGTTTCTGTCTACACTATGTATATCTGTTTGGGGTTCGTACCGGAGCCACCCCAATTAGCTAAAGGTCTTTTCGTTCTCTTCCTGCAACTATGCTTATCTCTCGAGTCGAGAGTCTCGACTATCTGAATATCCCTCAGATAGTACTGCTCTCTATGGCTTGAGTAACCAACTTCTCAACCCCCAGTTGTGTAGTTGAACTTTATTAGCTCCGTACTATAATTCCGCTAGTGAAGTGTTATTCGCTCACAGGATTACAATCATATCTTATATTGATCCACATTTAATGATTTGCTGCTACGCGCATGTAACTCATTTTCTTCTGGTGATACTAGCAGTATCTCTCATGAATGTGATGTGTAACACAACTTATGGTGCGCTTTGGGACAATCGAGGCACTGGTCCGAGCTTCACAGTTTTGGTTCGCGATGATGGTGACGTTCATATGTTCATGTCGGATGGACCTTGTTATGTGAGGGCTCAGGGTCACTCTGGGAGCAGATTCTTTATACGTTGGAAAAGTCCTCAAGACAGACTTAATGCCATTAAGGAGTTGAACGACAGGCATATACTCGGCTTTGTCATCCATCAAGATGGCTTAACTATGATCGATTTCTACTGTGATCACTGTTGCCGGCTAGATTTAGGTGGTAGATATTTCCTGGAAGCCTACAGACTCTTCGACCATGCTACTGCCGCTGAAATGTACAACAATATGACGTGCAGAGAGTAGCTCTTGTGCAGAATAGTCGTGCAGGAATGCCTTGTCCATTTTTCTCGACTCCATTAGGCAATATTTTTCTACAATATGAAAAGCTTCTCTCACATTCACCCATAGAAGCACTGATCGAGCGTCTTGTGTTAGTCACTGTGAGCGATAGCGAGCGAAACTCACATACTGTTTGGAAGCAGCTCAGTGGCAACCGATGACCACGGAGCAAAGCCTCACCGGCCAAGTACAAAGCGACTGGCTCATTACATAGTTTAGCTCATTTCAAAAAATCTAATCTCCTTGCACGGAGTTTTGCACTTTAGTGAGCATGCCATAAGCCTTATTATAGGAGGTGAAATATTGCAGTGTGAACGCGTCAGCGGACCTTCAGCACCGGAGGAGGCCGACCGCCGGGATCGGATTACGTCACTGTCGTGTGAATTGTGTCATCTTGTCACTTTTGTGTGCTAAGCTCTGTCTCCCTAGCTCACGCTTCTCAATATATACTGTAAAGTTGTATTGAAGCTTTTATATATTTTAAATGACTTCTGATAACCTTGCGTTAACTCAGGGAACGGCTACTAGCAGCTCTAACAGTCACCAAAATCAAAACACAAAAGCTCGGGTTCAAAGAAGGAACATAACTGACATTAGACAGATGGAACCACATGTGATTCATGAAGTTGAGAGCCCATCGCCGATGAGTCGCTGCAATCGTCTTATTTCTGATAACAAGACGTTCTCGTCTAGGCTTGATGAAATGAGTAATCGTAGTAACCTATGTGAAGTGACCTTCTACAGCACTAGCGTACTTTTAGGCAGTACTTGTCGGATACAGCTTTCAGTTGTGTAGGATCGTTAATATCCACCACTGTAGCATTGAAGAAGTCGAACATCGGCATATCTCGGTTCGCACCGAAAGCTCCCCCAACGCTTGTTCGATAGGAAATGGCGGGGAGAAGCCCCTCGGCATGCGCTACCACTGGAGTCGGCATCCCTAAACGATATTTCGGAAATTATATTTAACCCTCTCGTGGCTACCTACTGTGCGGCACAGCTCTACGCCATAGCCGCAGGGCACCGTTGACTTCCCTGAGTTCACTTTGAACTTCGCCTCTCCATTAGCGTTTGGTGTACCGTCGAGAGTGATGTTACGAACACTCTCAGGGTACCTGCCGGAGGCCGTGTCTCGGTGATTGAACAGATTGCTCACATTTTATCTAGTTCGGTGAGATAGTGAAAATGTGTGGATAACAAGACTCTACAGTTGGGAACTCCGAGGAGAAATTCACAAGTAGCCCAAGAGATGGCCACGCCTAACAAATGCATCACGCAGGGCAGGAGGAACGACGTGTGGTCACCTCCGTCATGAGAGGTGCCCCTGCCAAGCTCATCCAAAAGGACGAGAGCGTTTGATGAGCTTGCTCCTGCATTCTCAAGCACATCGGACAACTCTGTCATCTCACTGCTGAAGCTCGATTGTCCTGTTGTTAAAGATACGTGGTCTGACCATAGCAAAGTCTGATAAGACATCAAGGCTCCCAGACCTTCGCTATCATCGATTCCTCCGCTGCGTAAGAACAACATTTCGACTACTTGCAGCTTGGCTCGGCTTGCTGGAATGAGACATCCTACCTGAAGCGCAGCCTGGAAGGGAGAGTCCTCCCGAGCGAGAAGCTCGCATACTTGGGCTAGAACTATGTTGATAGCGAGGGTTGTAAGATAGGTAGATTTGCCCGCGCCGTTAGAGGCAGTGATGACCTGGAGGCGGCCGGAATCCTCGGCTAGCTTGTAATCATACGGAACAAACTGAAAGGATGGCGGAGCGTCCTTTTTCCCCTTCTGTCGTACCTCTTTTCGCTGAGAGCCAGAGCTTCCTCCCCCACTAACCGCAGCCATGGCGAAGTTATGGTTATATAAGGCGTACCTGCGGGTCACAGCAGATAGGAGTTAGCGAAACACAGCGCACTCTATAAGAGGATGTCGCGCTCCTTCGATTTCTATGGGCTGCTTCAAGCCGCTGTCAGCAGTTAGGACCGTGGGCACACAAGCTGTACCGCGCGGGATATGAGAAGCCGATGGTGGCGCATACCTACCATTAACTTGAGATGACTGCAAATGTCGAACCCACCCTCCACAGTAGATGCTGGTAAAATTGGCAAAGGAACACATCATATCGAGGTGATTCACCAAGTGGATGCACGTGTAAAGGTATCCTATTTCTGCTCTAACTTTATCGAGAACCATCAGCTCGAGCACCTGGATAGGAACGAGAATATGCAGTTCCTTGTGTATAGCAGTTGGATACCTCTCGGAATCGAGTGAGCAGGGCCGCCTCGATTTCCTTCAGGAGAGTGTTAACTCTGGTAAATAGAGAGCTTGTGGCGGAGCATCTATCAGTGATGGATGATATCCGTCTGTCTTCTCCAGTGTCCCCCACCTTGTCTTGTTATCCTTCACTTGAGTTAATGCCCCACAGTCATCCATTGTAGAGCTACCATTAGACCCAACATCACTGCCACGACCAGCGTCCGTGGCTGAGGAGTTGCTCTGGCCAACCCTCGATAGGGTCAATCCTCTACAGGCTTGTATTACAGCGTTCCTAATGTGGATAGAGGAAGTGACACCAGGAGCCTACCAAACCACAGTTTACTTATTCTTTTTTGGAAAGCTAATGTGATAGCCTTTTTTCTCACTGAATTCCAGACGCACCGCTCCTTCAGGCATACCAACTTTATTCGAGACAACTTCCTGGTAGCTCCTTGCAATATGTTCAACCTTCACCGTGAGGATTTCGTTATTCTCAGCTACAAGCAGTGTCGAATACCTCCTCCATTCGTTCCCGCCAGGTTGTTCTTGTGATGTCCAGGACAGGGTCAACACCACCTCGTATAACTCCAGCAATCTGTGCAACAGCATTGAAGACCCCTCGACTAGCGAGAACTCGGCGTGTTTTAGCTGGCTTTGCCAGAGAGCCTGTAATTGGTAAATGTGCCGTTTGTTGAGAGAACTAATGTACCATTCCATCCTAACATTTGCTCCACCGCATCTACATCCACAACGGTGTCTATCACCTAGAAATGTTCGCAAGAAAATAGTTCCGCGTACCACAGTGTACCTCGCATATGCGACCTCGAGCATCGTCGTGCAATGCATATAATGCTTGGTGCAAAGCCATGAGTTCTGGAGGCTCTTCCGCATCCCCAGAGGCATTCGAACCGGATGTACTAGAATCTAAGAGAACACTCGAAGATCTTCGATCTGGTAACATCCGACCACATATAGGTGTACTACTTGGAGACTTACTGATGTTAGCCGTAAGCTTCTCGGTCGCTCTGTCGATAAGCTTTTCCATCTTGTCGATGAGCTCCATGCACTGGCGGATGTAAATTGTATTGCGGATGGCAGCTTTTGACCACTCGTCCGTCTTCCTAAACCCCGCGCTTTGATTTAGGCTCTCAGTCAAATACAGTATATGGGTAATGTAGGATACCTTGCTGGGTCGGTGGCCAAACGGGTCGCAGCTATTTCTAATTCGGATACCGAGGGCAGCACTTGTTGTGTTAGTCCAAAAAATAACTCTTCATCTTGAAGTAATATCTTGACCAAACCCTGAGGTTTGGAATACAGTCGCGTCAGAGCACCGTTACGAGTACAAGTAAGAGGCAAAGACGGATGAAAATCCAGTCATATACAATTTATGTGGCACTGTATTAGGAGGCAAGGTGATTGCGTAGAACAATACGAACGACGTAGCTAGCGTGTGTCTCCAAACGAATGCATGTGCACGCACAAGTCATAACTCATCAGCCAAGTGTGAAAATGTAATAAGTCAAAAGTGCGTTCGACAAGGGAAGGGAGCTAAGACACAGAACACTATGTCAGCTATTCCTCAGCTATCAAGCACCTCATGATAAAGATGAAGATAGCAGTTTGTAGATCACCTGACGCTCTCGAATGGCCCCGGCATCGCAGAGAGGCTGAGTTAGAGATTGTCTGAGAAGTCGTCTTCCTCCCGACGTCGAGCACGAGAAAAGCTGCTGTAAGTAGAGCAGGTTCTCATCACTCCTCCCCTTCGAGCCAGTTTGAGGGGAGTAATTAGCATATGGGACCACCTGCTCCCAAAAGACAGTGTAACCGAAAAGCAGATCACCAGCAGGGATCACCAGCATCAGCGCTCTGATAGTATGCGAATCGAGGGAGAGGACACTCTGACTTTCCATGGCTGTGATCATTAAGGAGTCCATCCTTAATCGGTAATCCGTATGGCCGTTGATGAAGGACACAAGAGCTCCCAGCGAAGCTATTGAAACGTGGTACGAGCTAAAGCAGGACAGTTAGAGAGACGACGTGGGATTCCATCTTGCCTCGGGTCTATTTTAACGCAGTGGGATACACGTTTGGCCTTCTCCATAATCTCTCGGCCTGATACTTCACAGAACGACCTTCTGGGCACGGTAACAATCTCACCAA
Source organism: Perkinsus chesapeaki (assembly GCA_013115145.1). Lineage (NCBI taxonomy): Eukaryota > Perkinsozoa > Perkinsida > Perkinsidae > Perkinsus > Perkinsus chesapeaki. The sequence goes on from JAAPAO010000100.1 coordinate 39,195, forward strand.
ACCCCTCCGTCTCGAGGAACGTCCGAACCTATTCCGGAGGAACAAAGCTACGATGTAGGGAGCGACCGAGGCATCATCACCTGAGCGAGAAGCGAACTGCAGATTTTGCAAGCTCGATTGTCTCCCGATTTTGCACCATCCTGTTTAGGAACGAGATCATCACACATTAGCACGATGCTTGGTGGGCAGCCTATGAGGGCTTTCTTCGTAGTGAGGTAGTTTGGGCTATCATGATACTGGTACAGGCAAACTCGAGTAGGAGAGTTCCTGACAAGTAGATTATAGAGTCCATGTAACCAATGAGGCTTGAAGGATCTAGCAGCTTGCTGCTCACCTCCCACAGATAGCCAAGCCGATCTCTCGTGGTTCGGCAGTTCTATGGAAACCGAAGGAGTCAGCCTCGAATATAGCTATCATGTACGACTCGGCTACGCTATGATCAGTAACGCTCATCGAGGCACTCGTCCTAGTGCCTGCTGGGCATTGAGAAAATACTAACGGTTGATGACTTACCACGACTTCTAGTAGGTCTTGATCGCTTGCTGCACTCTGATCGCGGGGGTGCAGGTAACGAAGCGCAAAGGATGCTCCTTCCCTGAGTTCGTTGTAGTATCAGCAACAAATCTCGTCAGATTCAATACATTATTCTCCATTTTGTCGCTGGTATCGAATGATCCTACAGATTCTGCTCGTAAACCAGAACATTCGTTCCAGCAAGATGATATGCTAGAGCTTGCAGAGGAAAACGAAGTTCGATTGGACCACATCAGCGATCTGTGATCCGATGGCTTGATAGATAAGACTTGGAGTTAAAAAGGCTGAAGAGGCACAGCATGACTCAAAATCCCGGGAACTCTTCGTTAATTCTGATAATACGTGTATTCTCCCCTTGAGAATCTGAACTAGCGCAACTCGAGAGCGGTGTGGCTCGAGAATAACTCCCTCATTGCTGGAATACATCTCCAATTCTATACTTGTGTTTCACGGCCAGTGTTACGTCAAACAAAGCTAGTATAGCCCTATGATGGGGCGGAAATCGGCCCGCAGCGAGTAAAGGCGCGGCATGTTCACGTCGGAACGACTCAGCGGGCACCGCCCGCGTATCGGCCGCTTCTCAGAGGACGCTCACAACCTCATACCGCGGCCATTTCGTTCGTGTTCGTGCTTATTATAAGAGCTTGACTGCTTGGGGCGAAGCATCGGGCCCCTAACTCGACACGGTTCAGCACATCATGGGATTGAACCAACGCAAATGAGGAAATAGTGTGTAGGTTATCAGGAGCCATGCAACCATTGAGTCACATTATCAACACCAGGCTGGAATATTCTGCCTGTAGTGTCCCAATTCCACCACAGTCCTGATACCTCCTCCATGATGGCCGTACAGACAGTCTTTGGTATCTTGTAGGAAGAAGTAGTACAATAGAACGCCGGAAAAATATGGGTGCTTTACTTTTACTAATATCACGTATGGTACTTTGAAGTGAATCATAAGCATGAAGATGCACCCAAGCGCGAACTGCTGTAGCCAAGACATGTTCGCAAATCGATGAAGCCCTAGAAGTTGAAGTGCTGCAGCACTCTCTGAATGAACAAAGGTCACATGGGTGTCTTTGCCGCAGACTGTTCTCGGTTTCCTCTCGAAAATTCTCCATCTCCTCGACACACCTGACCACATATATTCTGGTCCACCGGTTTGAAGACTTACTCCTGAACTCTGCGCTGGCTCATCCTATGTTGAATAGTTCGAGCACACTCTTTTGCCTACTTGAATCACTTCAGGCATCTCGGGTACCTCTACAGTACCGCCATGTCCACCTCTTCGGTCGTACGGAGTGCCCCAGTCTCTTTTAGATAATCAAACCTTTTGAGTTCCTCGAATACCTTATGAAATACAGCTTAACGATGATGAGCTAACGATCAGTGAGCTACAATAGGATCTGTTATATCTAAACCGAACCTTTCCTTCACCTCTTTGCAGACCGAATCATCAACCTTATCAATATCGGATAACAGGAATGGCTGAAGTGAGCAAAACAAGAGTCAACATCCGAATCCTTGGTTTGTCGTTTGCTAGCCATGTGAGTGCAATAAAAGGCTGATGACATTATCGCCTCACCTTACTATCCTCTTGTGTCTCGCACGACTGCGTATATTGTTTCTCCTTCCTCCGGAGCTAAAAGCGGTGTCATACGCTCCCTCTCAGCCTCAGCTGGAATGTGAACCTTCTTGATATATTCATTCATGGACTTGGCATTCTCTATCTCGCCATTATTCTGGTAAATATCCCTTAACACAAAAGAACCCGATTATAGAACGCTCACTTTAGCCACTTACCTCAGAAGCTGCGCCTCCTTCAAACGGGCTTCAACCGCGGTATGAAGTTCTGATACTTCTGTAACCTTTACGTGAAACAGCATCGGAAAATAGAGAAAAAGAACAGTGCAAGGGGTTCTCAATTTCAGCTATGAAAAGTTTTCATTGAAAACGCTTATAACTGCGATCATATCAATCATATATATCGTATATGGCAACTCTCAGCGAAAGGTTTTCGGACTATCTCGGTCCAGAGAGAGCAGTTCAAGTATTGCTTACGGTCTCCAGCGGTACAGAAACACTTTCATTTATTTGTACATCCTCATCTGAAGTAAGAAGGGTTCCCCGGTCTGAAATATCTCGCTCTACCCCATTTCGAGGTCGACAGAACTAGGCTCGGCTCTTACTGCACCATCCCGAGTATGTCTTCTTTTCATTTCTTCGTTGATTCAAGCGCTCGGAGCGCAGCTCCCTCAGCAGCGCCGACACCTCCTGAGAAGAGAGTGGCTCCGATCCAGCCCTTGCAGCCCACTGAGTTATCAGGTTCTATCTCTTGTGCCTTCGACAGGTCCCTGATAGCACTCTCAACCTCCTCAGCCCCACTTGAGGGTGGTAAGATTAGACACTTTGCTCGTCTGATAGAGCAGTGCTCTAATAACAGTGTACCCCTCGACGACTGCGCCACCTATATAGAGCCTTCACGTTGCACTTGTCTAGCTCCAACACAACATCGCATGTCCGGCGGGCCTCAGGGAGCATGTCAGTGCCTACTTCAACTGCACTAGCAGGAGGTAAGCCACATTTGAACATACCCAGCTTCATCTGGCACATAGCGATGTTGCTGTAGCATTGAACTCTCAGGTCTTTAATCAGTGACTGCTCTTCTTCACCTACTCCTACACTCTCACGGGAATCAAAGAAGCTTGTCACTCTCGCCAATATCAGATATAATTTCGATGTAGTCGTCATTCAGACCTTCACTGCGCCAGTTCGGGTTTAGTATCCGAGCATAGTAGAAGAGGCCAGCAGCCCTGGCGTATCTGAGGTACCCAGTCTAGTGTCTATCGTAGGCCTTAAGAGCTCACTGGTTCATGGCAAGGTGATAATCTCCTTTCCTGAAGTATTCCGTTCCTTCAGTCTTCATCCTGCATCACACCCACGTCAACTGCCATTTATCCACTATTGGCTCACCTTCTGGCCACCATTAACCTTTTCTTATACGGTAGCGCCCGGAGCTCTTCAAAGATTTCTCCCTCGTTTTCAATGATACTATGTATTCTATTATCTGATGGTCAGCGCCATTTCATTGTCTTTCACTGCTGACCCGACCTGGTTGCTCTTGCCCCATGAACGCAGTTTGTTGGAGTAGCACCGGCCAGGATTCGAACCTGTGCTCACTTCCACCCTGCTAGTGCTCGGTTTCTCCTGACCTCTTCCGCCTCGCGCTGGATTGTGCTCCCTTTATTCTGGCGGCTTCGGCCACAATCTTTCCGAACGAGGTTTCTTCCATCTCGAAAGATCTTCATTGAGTACTCGAATTAACACCACACCATGGTTCGCTGACAACAACGTCTGTGGCTCATGGCAAGCCTTACGATAACACAATTTCAAGGAGGGGAACGGCTTGCTCAAGGGCAAGTCAATCAACAGCAACTACCGACGGAGGAACGAAATTCGTTCCCACAACGTTCACTTGTATATTGCAGTAAAGTATATGCGGAAAGCGATGAAGGAGGGAAGGAAGACCGAGTCATGCCTTTGTGGGTGGTAGAATTAAAGCACCCTTCTCATCAGACAGATCTTGCTGGTAATCCAGCCATTGAACTGCACAGGCATCCAGTGACTTATGCTTCACATCAGCTGGTAGGGGTAAGGCGACAACTGAGGAGACGGATTCGACGCCAAGCCAAGAGGAAGATGCCTCCTACCTGTACAAACCGCGAAGAGGCTGGCCAGGAGCACTGAGAAGGGCCATGTCCGGATGTGATTCCCGGGAAGTTGCTCGTGCATCATATCGTCACTAACGCGCCCCAAGGCTTCGAATGCCAGCGGGACCTGGCAGATCACGAGTCACCTAAGGCGGAGTTCTGCCAGTGTCGTCCTACCACTGCGGCTCCGATCCTGCCCCAACTGACACAGAAACCCGAACCTGTAGTGCGGCAAAACGCAGGGTAAACCTGAAGGAGGCTTGAACAAGGCGAGCTACTGTGATGGTTTTACGTGAGGAATGTAGATGTAGACTGTACTGAGGAAGGGCTGGCTCAATAGGTTGTAGAGGAAGGCCAGCAGAAGACCGATGACGGGCGTCGCGAGGTCCAGAGTTATCATGCTGAGACTCTAAAGGACAAAGCATCTCCCAGCGCAGAGAATGGTGAGGGCTCACTAGTAGCGCCGAGACGAATGCAGAGATGACGATGACCCCTCTTAAGCCAATGGGGAAGTTATCGATGACAACGAGGCAAGACAAGGCATCACCGATGACCCCTGCTATGGTAACGAGATATAGCGACAGGGCCGGGCTAGGGCCACCAGCAGCATCCCAACCTGAGGAGATGTAAGACAGGAACATCTCAGACAGGGGTACCTCGCTCGGCCATCTGGCGAAGGGCGATAGGCAGCATGTACGAGACGCCAACAAAGGCAAAGTTGCCAGTGAAGGTAAGGAAGCATAACGCTGCAGTGACCCAGCCGGTACCTGGCAAGGACCTTCGACAACAGGGCTACCGTAGAACTCACGGTCAGCAAATATGCCTGATAGTCGGCCACCAAAGGAACGGTTATCCTCGTCTATAGGTATGTCAGCAAGCATTATTGCCGTCTGGAAGGAAAATGGTCTTGGCGGAGAAGCGGCGAGCCGACTCACCTCATCGAGACGGGCTAGGTTCTCTGAAGTACCATTGCCTCTGGCCATGTCCTTCAATAGGGTCACTAGATCATCCATCCGCTGATGACATAACAGGTAGTACGGTGATTCCCGCAGCAGGCAACTGCAAGAGATGGTAAGACGGCGAGGATTCCAAAGCATTCGGACATGGCAAATGGTAGACATGCTGTGGCCGGTATGATAGAAAGTCCGCTAACCCAGCGCCAGTTGTTGCCATGTAGCCTCAGGTCGGGCATCAGCCACCAGAGCAATGTCTGAAGGAGGCAGGCAATTCACAGGTATAACAGAAGACAAGGAAACTTACAGTAACGAGGAGCTGCCCCGCGGAGAACATGCTCAGGATGAACGCCACGACCAGGTTGCGCTTGGTCGAAGGGGTGCACTCTAATAGTAGAGCAAGCGTGCTGGGGGTCACCACACCTGACAAGGAGAGATGGAGCTGGTAGTAGTAGGAGGTGGGGGTTTACCATAGGCAAGCCCGACAAAGATCCTTGAGATAACCAAAGTATCGACTGAGTTGGCGAATGCTGATAATACCCCTGCCAGTACCATAACGATGTAACTAAGAGGGGGTATTGACAAGACAATTTAAGGAAGGAGTGGTACGATATCAGTATAGCAGGCCTTCTGCCTAGACCGTCGGCCAGTTGACCAGCGATGAGGCTACCTAGCAGTACCCCTACAAAGGGCACGGATACCTGAGCACATACGGCCTGAGACGGCCGAGAATCGGAGGAAATGGCGGACCAAGAAGCCCCTGATCCAATTAGAGAAATGCCACTCTTCTTGAAGTGCCTGGAGGATACTCGACATCAGCACTACTTCAGCACCGTCCTGCATTTGCCTGATGTCCGACGATGGCATAACAAAGCCCCGAGGGTATGTAGTGCTCACATTCCGCTAACTGCTATCATCATCTTCCAGTGGGACCACCCGAACCCGACTTCATCAACCCAATAGTTCAACCGTTGAGGCATCATCACTGACGGGTAGCTTTGATTCGATTTCCGAGTTGGGTACGAGCCAGTGCCGCCATCGTGGTCCGAGAGGGCAGCAGGCTCGGTGCGGTATAGGTCCCATGAGTCCGCCATGGTACCAACTATGGATGGAAGCTCATGAATTGACAGCGCAACAGTTGAGTTGGTGGATATAGTAGTGCAGAGATAGCAATAGGTTACTGTGGGGTTTATTACCGTAATCACATCTACGACATGATTGGTACTAGAGATCGTCTGCTAAGCTTCAATTGAGATGCACACCGAATAGCTTTGGCATACCAAAGCTGCTAATATGTGTAGGTGCTTCTAAGGGCACCGCTCTACCACTGCGACGAGCCCGATAGAAAGCCAAACCTCGGACATAACAGTGCGCGAGTTTAATCAGTGTGGAATAGCTACAACCCCAAAGACGCTTGTCACTCTCTCGTGGGCCTTGATAGGTAAATGAGTCTGCGTGTACTGCCGAAAGGCAATCATGCACCGGAAGTGAACGAGACAGCGCAAGCTGCGCTGGGACCTAAAAAAATGACCATTGGCCCTTGCTAACAAATAGTGTTTGACTGGTGAGTGGCCAATCGAACACTAGTCCGTAGCGAGCTTATCATACAGTACGAAGCGTTCAACACACTGTGAAGCCACTGCGTGCCGCTCAACTAGAATGTTCATTCATCAGGCCGCAACCCGCGCTCTGATAATCGATCAGAATGGCGAGCGCTATTAACGTTTGCCGGTCCATCGGCAGAAGCAACAGTCGTCATCCATATCGAACATGACTACAATGATGACAACTGGCCGGTGGGCTGACGAGGATCCTATCTCTCCAAGTAACAGAGAGATACCTCAACCATCCGAAACGGACATCGGTAAGGCCTATTCTAAAGCTGCCGCTGCAGTGTATGTTGGATCAGATCCTGAAACAGGGCTTAAGACTATTACCGAGTACGAAGAGAGAGATGGTGCTGTTTATAAGATAAACAGGGTTGTTAAAGTCACCACTGTTAGGGTTACATGTAGCAAGGCGGAGGCTGACAGGTAGTCTAGAGAGGGCATCGAACCGACCTCTAAGGTATCTTTATAGGCGAAGACGATGGACGCCTTTTGGCAAGGCAGTAGAAACCAGCAAAAACAATACATTTGCGAATCGGACTGAGGACGAGATCCTTCTAGAGCCGAGCAAGCTCACTGGTGCCAGCGCCGCCGCCGCCGAAAACGATGATGGCGATGAGCAAGAGAAGTTCTGGGCAGCCAGTGTGGACCAGGTAGTAGCAGTTTGGGGGATGAGATAGGCCATGGCTGACTGGGGACAGGTTCTCGGACTTAATAAGAAGAAGGCTAGCGTGTGGACCAAGTTCCGCGGGGATGGGGAGCCGGGCGAGGGTGAAGGAGAGGGAGATAAGGAAGCGATACCGGTAGGAATAGATTTGGCCAAGTCCACCGCTATACGTGCTAAATACAGCTACGTGTACACGCCCCTGGACGGTACGTTCCGCCGAACCAGCGTGGCATCCCTGGTGGAGCCAGACCATTTGATCAGCAGAAGGATAGGGATGAGCATACATTACGGTGAGGATGCATGCTTGCCGGTTGCCCAGTGTTACGTGTCGGCTCAGTGTATCCAATCTCTCTGAGGATGTCGGTGATGGTGATCTCCAACAACTGTTCTCTACTGCGGGTCGCGTACAGAGGATCTATCTTGGTAAGGATTTATTGGCTTTATCCTATGTAAGGTCTGATGTGTCAGCTCGTAACCCGGAGACAGGCTTATCCAAGGGATTTGCATTCGTTACCTACTACAATAAGAGGGATGCCGAGAGAGCTCTTGAGAAGCTCAACGGTCACGGGTAGGGTATAAGCCCCCCTGCTTCGCTTGCATTGCCTGCTTAGTTACGATAATCTCATCCTCAAGCTCGATTGGGCTAAGCCAGCTCAACCTAAGGGTGACCGCCCTCCTCCTCCTCGCCGTTAGGCAATACGTCCCTCTCTCTGGTGTACGATACCCTTCTACCACCTTGTCAGCGATGAAGTCTCTATGGCGGATGAGCCTCCAGAAGACGTTGCAGCAGCATCAGTCGTTGCGTTCCTTCTCCTCCTCCACCCCCTTCTCGTTGTCTAAACCTGTGGAGTTTTATGTCGACTCAATACCTCTGGGGGATCTATCTCTACCGACAGTATTTCCTATCACGTCATGACAGCCCCTTCGCCCGATGGAGCTCCTGTGATAACCCCGGATGCCAGTAGGAATAGATACTGCGGACGACGTAGGATAACGAATAATTCTGGTCAGCACCGTCTCCACGATCAAGCCCGATGGAAAGGGCGACAGCACCGTTGGTCTCGACGTCCCTCCATGCGCAAGCTGGTCCTCTGATGATCGGTATTGCTGGCGGCACTGCCAGCGGTAAAACCGAAACAGCGATGGAGATAGCATCACAGCTTAACCTGCATGAGGACTTGGAGGTTAGCTCTGGCGCATTTGGGAAAGGAAGATGTGCTGTATTGGTAGGTAATACATCAGTCCTCTTTTTATAAAGATGCGAGGGCGTATCCAGAGGTTAACGATGAAAACTACAACTTCGACCATCCAGATGCGGTAGGGACTTCGGGAAGGCTGGCGAGGTGGAGGTGTGCGGCTGTTTAGTTCGATTATGATTTAATGATCCGGACGCTGGTGGATCTGAAGAAGGGCAAGAGCGTTTACATCCCTCATTATGATATGAGAACGAGGCTACGAAATGACAAGTCGGTGGAGGAGGGGGGATTCGAACCTCTGCGGGAAATGGTGTGCTGGGTTCAGGGCTCGCAGAGTCTCGGGCGTCCACGTTGTTATTTTCGAGGGCATCTTTGCCATTTACTGGAAGGCCGTGAGGGACCTATTGGATCTAAGGCAGGCAGCAGCAGCTTCACCCGCTCTGATGTTCTTCCCACTTCCCTCTCTATCAGATTGTTCATCCACTGTGATGATGACACTCGGCTCTCGAGGCGCCTGGTTAGGGATGTTAAGGGGATGGGGGAGAGTGTCGAGTCTGTAATATCAAAGTAAGGAGGAGCAATGAGATAACTGGCGGAGAGCTGGACGGACGCGGCGACGGCGGCGCTTAGGTATCTGAGCACGATCAAGCTGTCTCACGAGCGATACCTGAAGCCGTGTATGAAATACGCCGATCTCATCATACCTGATGGCGTCGAGAACGTGATAGCACTGCAGGCAATAGTACAGGTTATCAGACTGCAGCTGATGGCCAGGGGGCTACTCAGCTTCCATAGGACGCTGGCCGATGTGGTAATAAGTGGGGTCGTAAAGAAGAGGACTCTCGTGGTGGTAGGCTTGAACGAGAGCTCCTCGGCGTTACAGTGCTGCCACGGGGGAGGGTAATACGAACTACTCCTGTTAGGGACCACATGACGACGAGCCACAGCTGATGATTCACGAGTTAAAGTCAAGTGACGAGGTGGCGTATATAACTCGGGTACTGAGAAAGCCTCGAGAGCTCCGCAGGGAGTCTCTGCTCTTCTATTGTGATCGTTTGAGCTATCTTATTGTGCGGTACATCGATGGCATTATGTTTGCTGGGGAGCCCCCTGCCCCTGATCACAGTGAGTCAGTGGTTTACGCCTCCCTTATCGGGTATGGTGATGTTATGGAGTCGGGCGTAAAGCAGCATGACAGGTAATAAACGAAGGGTAGCCATTGGTAGTTCCTTAACCCCTCTGTCTCAGGCTTTGCAGCTTCGGTAAGCTAACCGTGCCCCGCTCGCAGCTCACCGCTCGTCGTCACTTCCTTGCTTCGGGCACTCTAGCTCCACAGACTACCTCACTTGGGGCGGCATCACCAATGTCGGCTTCTGGAAGCGACTGCAATGTGACCATTGGTATCACGCCAAAGTTTGCTGGTACGAAAAAATGCAGCTCGCGAGTATCTTGCATGCTTGACCTCAGATCCGCCGGCCCCTCTGCAGCTTCCTGGAGCAGCTATGTCATCAGCTAGCCCAATGTGTTCGCCAGTGGGCCGTAGTATCACTATTGATGGTTGTAGTAGTGTTGCTTCCAGTGCTCCGCTGGTTGAGGTGGTTTATCTTCCGGCTAGGGCACAGAGCAGTGTAAGTGGTCCTTGGACTTTCTTGCCACCATGGAACTTGTTTTAGATAGTTGTCGTATTGATGGCCGTGCTAGCTGACCAGGAACTGGCCATTGCCACTGTGAAGGCTTTGCAGGCACAAGGTGTGTCCCCGTCAAGGATCATTATCGCTTGCATGTTTGCGGATGCCGAGATGTGCAAGAGCACTCTCAGGGCCACTGGAGGCGCCGTGCAGGTAGGCATCACCGATTGGGCTTCATGCCCATCATGCCGCTGTTTTCATCAGGTTGTTGTTGGCAGCCTTGACGTCACTAACAACGTAGTAGAACTCAGAGGGCTTGAACGTGACTTGTGTACTCGTTACCTTGGTATGGCAGACTGACTGAAGTTTCATCCCCCAATACAAATCGTGTCGCCCCCCTCCACCGTTGTACTTCTTACTACAGTTTCTACCTCTATCTGCATGGCCTTGCGTAAGTGGTGACAGTGGCAGTTTTGGAGAGTTAGTTGGTGTTGCCGCGGTCCTTGGAGACTGTGTTAAAGCGAACAGCAAAATGATGGCCGCTAATCGACCCAAGGTCACTAGGAACGTAACCGTCTGCACCATGATGCCTCTACGACGGTGCATAGAGAACCATATGGGCGACATTTCCCAGTGTGTGAAAGAGGTAGGTTGTGGGCCCCGTGGCGGCTCTTCCCGACGGCCATGGTCAGGTACGAGACTTCGAGAGGACGTGCAATAAGCGGAAGCATTATGTTCATGATCGTGATGGCCTTGATGACTGTCGAAGTGGCCTTTACGGGTCTAAACAGACTGTATGATTATATCATCTTAGCGAATCAGTTTACAGAGAGTTGAAGTTTTTGGAAGCCGCCTCAGATTTGGGTTGAAGTGTTAGGCAGGTGGTGGGTCCGTGGTAGTTCATAGAGGTGTGCACGATGGCGAATCTTGGCGATGTGAAAAACCGAATACCCTCCGATGGTCCTACGGTCAGCCCTCGTATTGATTTCGCAGAAATTAGAGCAAATGTAGGAGGTCGGGGTGATTCCTTACCTTCAAGGTGGTATCAGGCAACACTGTTCTGGACCCAACTTCAAGTAGAGTGTGGGCGAATAGATCCCCGCGGGAAGCTCTTCAAGGAGTATCGAGCGTCCCACCGTGACATGTTCCGCCGACTGAATCTAGAGGAGCTGGAGGAGCTTGTTCTAGAAGCCACTAAGCTCATTGCACAGTATTGACAATACCAATGGAGCTTGTGTTGTAACTCTGTTAAACTGAAGTGAAGTTGTGTATAAATGAAGACCCTTCCTGAAGTGCCCTCCTCCCCCTCTCCTTGTCGAAGGTACTTCATAGCCTTCACAACGTCTCTAATCGCTAGCTACCTTTATCTGTACTTCACCGGACCTGCTCTCGGCCCAGAATTGGTACCGTGGCCACGGTCGTTTATTACTGGACTTGACATGTGGAAATCTAGTACGGCAGCAGCTACCCCCTTGTGCTCTAATACTTCGGAGTTCATTCTTAGTGATGATGAAGTGAACAAGTTTGAAGGTGCGTATGGCAGGCCCTATGTTATCGACCTTGGTTTCGCGCACGGTCTCGGCCACAAGCTGGAGCTGCAAATGCTTGCAATGGTTGCCGGTCTTCGGGGGCAAGGCATGTTTTCCGGTGCATTATGGACCACTACGAATGGGAGCGGTGACCACAGTGATATGATGTCGGCTGCACCTCTCCTTGGCCAGCTATGGGGTGGCAATATTTCGGACGAGGCATCGCTTCGGTTGAAAGGCGCTGTAAGGATATCACCGATAGATGGAGGCTCCTGTCCCCGAAGAAATCCTGGTCAGCAAATCCAGAGTGAAGACAGCAGCATCAGGGGCATTACACTTGATGAGATGGCCGACTATTTAAAGGAAGGCCCGTTGGCCATTGTTTGCCCATGGTTCGATAAACGTGCGGGAGAATTTCCCTCCACAGCTGAGACCCTGCTGGTGCGACACTGGCTCCGCTCGCGCATTGTCAAAGTGGGCAGAGGGCTCACCTTTTTCGAATCTGCTAAGCGGGAGCTTCTCGTAGCCATTCATATAAGGCGCGGCGACCTTCTTGTTAGACAGCAGCATCGCATGACTCGGAACCGCTTCTTTGCCAACACAGCAGCGCATGTTCTCAGTGAACTAGCATCCAACAGCTCCGCACAGGTTGTGGTGGTCAGCGAGACATGGAAGGAAGGAGGTCATGAGTGCAGCCTTCAGAGGAAGCTCTGCAACCACTTGGGCCAGTCTGTAGATTTCGAGGACTCCCTCCGGAAGCAGATAGCCGCTCTTGGCAAGGAGTACGGCAACTGGCGAGTAAAGGTCAAACTGGATGCGAACACAGCACGTTCCTTCATCACTCTCGTAGCGGCTGATATAGCTGTCCTATCGAGCAGTGGCTATAGTGCATGGGCCGGCCTGCTAAGCACCGGTATCACCATTTACCCTTACAACGCCAAGTCCCAGAGTGTCATGCGCAGGATGCAGACCGATGCTATTTCTTCTATCCCAGTTAATTCCTCTGAGGCGTGGGACGGTGATGCTCTCGTGCGTGAATGGTCTTGGTATCGGAAATGCCCGGCGAGATTGCAAATTCGAGAGGCAATTATTTGATGAGACATGTATGATTTGGCATGCTCCCATCATTGACTTTCGTTGACAAATCTAAGACTTGCGTGTCGAGTGATAACGCCGCAGCACGATGTACAATCGCGTTATGTACTTGCATGTCACATAGTGATAGTGGGTGTGTAGTAAACACTGTGTACGGTTACCATACTATTGTAAGCTTTCCCGTCTGGGCTCTACTGAATAGAGTCTACTTGGAAAGCACCCGGCTGTGTGATAGATTCTCCAGAGATACATTTCGTAGAGATAGATTCTCCTCTGGCACCATCTTAACTCGAAGCTCAGAAGAATTGGGCATTGATTATTATATAAGTGATAATGTTAATAATATGAGCGGGAGTAAAACAGCTGATAAGATATTTGTAAATGTGTGCATCTTGTTCGCTTCTTCCGTTCCGTGTATCTACTAGATACTATCTAGGCTAGTGTATCTTGGATCATTGATTCAAGATACACTGGCCTGGATAGTTACCAGTCTAGCCTTAGTAACTAGCCTAGTGATTCAGAATCAACCCGATCTTCTAGTTGTTACTGAACCGCACAGGCTGCTGCGGAATCTAACTTGCTTACTTGTAATTGCCCGCACTTCCCATAACAGGAATCCCATTGTAGCTATTAGCTACTAGCTGAGGGGCGCGCAACTTGCGTGACGCATGTACATATATTAGTTGGTTGAATAGGTCAATCACAAATATTTCTAGTATGACAGCAGACAATGAAAAAAGCTACTAGACGTACGGTAGTCAAGTAAAGCACACAAGAGAGATACTAGCGCACGAGATGAACAAACTGCTGAGAGCGATGAATCAATTGAGCGAGCGAGATATTTCATACGATATGTAGCGCGCATACACTACTGTACAGTATTAGTTACTCTGTCTCACAGTCTGCTACTAACAGACTGATTTGTGACTAATTCACGGTATTATGTAATTAGGCTAGTATTATCAGCCTATAGGCTACAGCCTATCAGCCTATTTACTTAGGCTACAGTAATTACTCGCAGTATTATCACAACTAATTATTGGCTACTAGTACATATCCCTCAGTAAATTTTCAATTATGGGGAAGTCAGCAGTCTCACGAGTCGCAAGATTATAGGTAATCTTGAGTCAAGATTCTTGACCCAAAACCGCTTGGCGAAAAGGCTTATGTGCTCCTTATCGTGCGAATATCCACGTGGCCCATTCAGAGTGTGCTTGCCAACGAGTGCAGCTATCTCATGCAGTTTGCACGACACCTCCTGTCCCTTAGACCATGATGTGTACGTACCATTGACTGTCCGCAACCTAAAGCGGTGGTTTTTTTCTGTATGGCGTGCGGGGGAGGTCGAGTGCGAGTGCGTTTTGCCCCATGAACCCCTTCAACTGTCGCGTCCACGAGTGATAGCGGATAAGCCCGCGCGTACGTGTGCTTTCGCCATAGGCATAAATTACGAGGAGGGATGAGGTTCCATACTAAATATGGGCAAGTCTTGCCCTAGCGGTGTGCTGGCTGATACTCGCTTTCAGCTCGGTGATTGTCGCGCTCCTTGACCGTCGCGCGACAGTTGTTCATCTTGCTGGGGTTGGTGGGTGCTGCTATTCAATTGCGAGGGGGTCCGCGCACCCCACGTTGTGGGGGCCCCGCCCGGACCCTTCTGAGTTAGGATCGAACCTGCGACCTGCGCGAAAATTGCGGTATGGCGGATTGCGCCTTCCACCGAGTGTGCCCGGTTTAAACTCTGTATCCGCTTCCCTCATTGGAAAGCAATCCCAGTGAAACACCGGGAACGCACAATATCAGTTCCCATAATGGGACCTGGTTCGTGGCGCTTTTCATGCGAATTAGCAGAGTGCGCACGCGTACGGTGCGAGTCGCAATAGAAAATTCATTGAAATATTTTATCCGTACTGTTGGTGAGAAGTTAGCTTCACCTACGCTTTATTACTTGTCTCCGATGCCTCGAGCTATTGTACCTTGAAGCTGTATTGCCCGCCTGCTTATCGTTACTTTGTATAAAGCCTAGAGATTGTATTAGTAATACAGTATTACCAGAGTCGCCCGTTGTCTACCGGCAGTATCAATCACGACTATGCCCACAGAATGCATCGCGCAACATTACCCCGTTATTCCAAACATCAGACTCGGACTGTGATTTATCAGTGAAGAGTTAGACTTTCGATTTCTTTCTGAATAAATAGTCTAAATTGGCGCTAAGATCAGCATTCGCATACAGCCCCTGGAGCGACCTAACGAGCATCTGAGCAGCTTAGCGCGCCCTTTTAGTTCTTTCTTCGTTTCCCTCGTGGCTTAGATGGTTACGTCTCTTTTTTGGCCGGTTGTTTACGTAGCCTCTGTGATGGAAGCAATTGCGTGTGCGAAACTAGGGTCTGTTGGAGCTCCTCAGCAGTTGGTTCGCTACTCGCAAGTGAAGGGAAGGCCCTACGTGGTGTCTTACGATTCCCGGGCCTTCCTCATCGATGATAACCGAACCTTGCTGCTTGGAGGCTCAGTTCACTACCCTAGGCTTGCCCCAGAAGAATGGGGTCCAATATTGAAGAACATGGCTCTTGATGGGTTGAACCATGTCCAAATTTATGTTTTCTGGAACGTCCATGAGCCAAATCCTCCCAAGTACGATGCAGCCTCTAAGACTTATGCGCATTCCTACGATCTTGGTGGGAGAGCTGATTTGGTTAAGTTCATCAAATTGGCGGGCGAGAATGATTTATTTGTTAATGTTCGTATTGGACCTTATGTCTGTGCCGAGTTTACCTTTGGTGGCATCCCTGTCTGGACCAAGGACATCCCTGGCATGTGTTACAGGTCTATTTGTGGATGGCATTCTGGAGCTCCTGAAACCTGCGAGCCTTGGAAGACTGGTACCACAGCTGGATGCGATCCCTGGAGGCAGCAGATGGCCGACTTTACTCTCTTCATTGTCGATCTTATCAATAAGAATGACCTTAGTGCTGAGCAAGGTGGCCCTGTGATTATGGCACAGATCGAAAATGAGTATCATTATCACGAACCTGTTGGAGATGCCTATATCGCGTGGTGTGGCGATTTGGCTACGAATAGCACCTTAAATGTCCCTTGGGTTATGTGCAACGGCATGTCTGCTAAAGGCACGCTAAATGTGTGTAATGATGACGACTGCGAAGATTTCGTTGGGTGGCATGACAGCCAATGGCCTAATGAACCTCTTGGGTGGACTGAGGACGAAGGCTGGTTCATCACTTGGGACCCCTATTACTATCTAGCAAACTACAATAGACCACCAGAAGAAATGGCTTATGTTGTGGCGAAGTGGGTAGCTATTGGTGGTAGTCATCATAACTATTATATGTGGTATGGTGGTAATCATATTGGTCAATGGGGTGCTGCTTCTCTCACTAACGCTTATGCTCAAGGGGTCAATGTACTTCCAAGCGGTCTTCCTCATGAACCCAAGAAGTCTCATTTGGCAAAACTTCATAAAGTGCTTGGGGCACTTAACGGAGAACTCATGAGCGTTGTGGATCGTAAGACGATCAAACCTCAAAATCT
Organism: Perkinsus chesapeaki; assembly: GCA_013115145.1. Taxonomy (NCBI): domain Eukaryota; phylum Perkinsozoa; order Perkinsida; family Perkinsidae; genus Perkinsus; species Perkinsus chesapeaki. Next base: position 55,660 of record JAAPAO010000100.1, read on the forward strand.
GACTGGTGGCGTGAAAATCTATCAGTGGACAGATACACTTGGCTTCTTGCACCGTCCAGCTTGCCAAGGTTATCCGGAGTATATCACCTTCAAGGGGATAAAATACATGATATCATGTCAAGAGGTTCTGATCGTCAATCCCCAGTCGGGAACGGTTTATTACGCGAGTGCCCAAGTCCCCGCTGGAGGATCCATAGTAAACAATGTTATTGCGACCCTTGATACAGTGAGCTCCGCGCCAGAGAAGTTCTCAAAGGGTATGGGCATTCGTAACAGCTCCTATCCTATCGATCAGCTCAGTATCACTGGACTAGATACTGACTATGTCTTATACATGACATCTTTTATCAGTCCATCCAAAGTTCCTCTAGAATTGGCTATAAAGTCAAGCTGGTCACAGGCTTTCTATATATCAATAGACGGAGGCAGATCCTTCCCCACGACATTGCTCAACATCGACAAAGGCAGCTACGAATGGGTCGCGAAAGCAACATTAACAGGAATTGAGGCTGGCCAGCGCTATGCTCTACACATTCTCTCTGAAAGCCTGGGCATAGAGAATGGCAATGTCGAGTCTGGTCTAGCCTCAATGGAGCCAGCGCTGAATAAAGGTATATTCGGCGACGTAACAGTTGGTGGTAGGTCGATATATGAAGGCGAATGGACTATGGTTAAAGGTCTCGATGGTGAGGTCTCAAATGGGACCGAACCCTTTGATACAGCAGGTACGGCTGTCGGTGCCACTAGTGCCAACGTTCCCACATGGTTCTACTCCGAGTTTGACTTGCCTCCGGCTAAACCTTCTGATTGGGGCGTGAGGTCTGTATCTTTGAGGATTCCCAAGGGGCTCCCTAACAATGCCGGTGGCCATATCTGGTTGAACGGTAAGAATATTGGAAGATGGCGAGCGACCTTCCAGCCGAGGACCGGAGATTATGTCCAACCCGAGTACAGACTGCCAGCTGATGCTTTATTTATTGGTAAGAACAAGTTGGCCGTCTTTAGCGCCACTGGAGACTGGGTATCATCTGCTATACGACCAGCAGAGATAATTGAGAGCTTCTACGTTCCGGTTAGGCATGTTAAACATCATTAAGAATCTCGTCATGGTATTTATAGTCCGACCTTATTCGTCATTCTCAATTTTCGGTCTGGCCCTTACCGGGTTATAAGCCTGTATGAAATTCGTGGCGGTAATCAGTATTGTATCTGGTGGTATTCGAGCTCCGTCCTACGTTGGGTTGGATGCTCGAATCGCTGTCAATCGGCATGAGTAAACGGTTTATAACCGGCCTGGTTAAACAACTAAGCTTATTTGATCGTCGCATCTCTTTGATTAGCCCTTTCTACGGAAGTCAATGCGATGCGTTAAGTCCAGGGGATCGGAACAACGGCAGTCGTATATTGTCGACATTACGGTAGAATCGATCTGTTGTACGAGGAGACTTCCTGTCGTCCGGTTCCTCCAAACAGGAGACTTCGATATATGATCGGGGTGCTGTGTGGAGGCTTCTTGTACGATCCTATTCACGACCAATCCCTCAGCTCACAGCCCTATCTTCTCCGTGTTGTGGGCGAACAGACAAGGAAAAGGGAGCTCGAGAACATCAACAAGTCTCGCTCGGCCAACCACGCTGTATCTACAGTTCGATCTAAATATAGGGACTATATCTCCGGGATATCCAGCGACCCAAGCCGCTGCATCACTCCGAGGAATACACTGGCTTGGATTATTCTCGTCTGCACGCGAAAGTAGGATCTCCGTCATGGTTTGCTATGATCACACTTGGATCTGTAACCCTTGCCATGGCGATGCTTGCAGCCTCTGATTTAGGAGGCTTGCCAGTGGCAAGTGGCCACTGGAAGATTTTTCTTAACTGCGCAAGGCTTAAATAATCGAATTTCGAGTTTGACTGTCACAAAGTAGAGTACGCATTGCGCCTTGAGAAAGACCGAGTCCGTGGCGATTACAGCGAGTAAGAACTATACCACCTCCTGAAGGTGACCTTCATGGACATCTGGTAGATATGAACGATACTTGGTCGAGAGTGAACTCCGCTCTTGGCCAGGAGTACGGCGACTGGCGACAGTGCAGTGGCTGATATAGCTTTTCTATCGAGCAGTGGCTATAGTGCATGCGCCGGCCTGCTAAGCTCCGGTACCAGTGGTACCGTACCACCATTTACCCTTAAAACGTCCTAGAGTGTCAAGCACCTGTTTGTAGCCTACGTGCGCGCTAACTCTCACGCATACAAATCGTACCTATCGTCTAAACAGAGGAGTAACAGAACAGACCAATCTAACAGTCTGTTAGATTAGTAGAAGAGCTCTTGAAGAGAAAAAATAATTTCAACTAGTGGAGATGTCGGTAATTCTGATATCGTCACCGCAACGTAAGAGCAATGTAATAATACGAGGCAATGAACATATAACAGTCAACAAACAGTCTTCATTCTGAGGAAGCCTTCTCACGACTCTAAAGGGTATTGATATAGCGAAAACTGCGCGCGTGCTTCCACCATGTGCGTTAACTGACATGAAGGACGAGTTTTCATATCCTTACTTAACTAACCACGTCGGATTTACCTCTGCATCGCCCCCTTAATCAAGAACACACAATGTCAGCTCCTATAATGGGACCAACGAAGACCGCAAATGGAGCGTCTTTTACAGTGCAACAGCGACCGAGGGTGCTCCTCGATAGCGACTCCGAACATCCTCACTTCATGGGGCCCCTGTCCGGACTGGACCTGGCAAATAGCTCCGGGGTGACTGAGCATCAAATCAAGCTGTCGAAAGCGCCGACTCGACACCGTAATGAGCAGCCTCAGATCTACGTTTGCGTGCCCACAACCAGCGGCTGGGGCTAGCATCATGTAACATGATACATGTTTCGGTATTCGACCACTCAAGTCCGGAGGAGACAGCATGGTTTACTCATTTATTGCACGAAGTTCGCACAACTGACCAGGAGGTTGGAGCTCCAACAGTACGCAATGTCCCGACACTGATCAGCATATGAACGTCAGACTGGTAAACTCGCTAGTTACGGACCATACACTGCAGGTGAGACCATTCTGCTGCTAGAGCAAGAATCCACGGTCTGCTGTGGCGTGTGCGTGTTGACACTGCATGGCGCCAAAATAGTGGTATCTTGGCGCTTTTTGTGAATCGCCTCCTGGTTACCTCCGCCTGGAATAATTTTACAACGACATATGGTAGCTACTACTGTATTGCGTAAACTCGAGGAGATTTTCACGGTGATTTCTTAAGTCGACACGTAAGTCCCCTCTTATCAGCGGTCGACGGTTCCCTACGCGTACAGAGTGGAGGCGCCCTCTCGGGCCCCCGAGCGCCCGAAGGCGCCACGGCCTAGCCTAGAGGTTTTGGCATAGCAGGAAGCCGGGCATTTAGTTCATCAGGCACACGCGTAGACGAGGATCTTACACTCATCTGTCCTCTTCTCGATCATCTGCAGGAAAATCCATCCATGTTCCGGAGCAGCATGATTGACGACCTAGCGAGTTCCTCAGAATCCTGTTTTGCTCTCAGCTTTCTTATTATTTCATTCATGACTCACTTGAAACGTATATCATGGCTAATCTTGTATGTAGCCTCGATGATAAGAGAAATCACGTGTGCGGGAGCTCCGCGCGCGGAGCTAGGATCTGTTGGAGCTACCCAGGAGTTGGTTCGCTACTCGCAAGTGAAGGGAAGGCCCTACGTGGTGTCTTACGATTCCCGGGCCTTCCTCATTGATAATAACCGAACCTTGCTTCTTGGAGGCTCAGTTCACTACCCTAGGCTTGCCCCAGAAGAATGGGGTCCAATATTGAAGAACATGGCTCTTGATGGGTTGAACCATGTCCAAATTTATGTATTCTGGAACGTCCATGAGCCGAATCCTCCCAAGTATGATGCAGCCTCTAAGACTTATGCTCATTCCTATGATCTTAGTGGAAGAGCTGATTTGGTTAAGTTCATCAAATTGGCGGGCGAGAATGATTTATTTGTTAATGTTCGTATTGGACCTTATGTCTGTGCCGAGTTTACCTTTGGTGGCATCCCTGTCTGGACCAAGGACATCCCTGGCATGTGTTACAGGTCTATTTGTGGATGGCATTCTGGGTCGCCTGAAATCTGCGAGCCTTGGAAGACTGGTACCACAGCTGGATGCGATCCCTGGAGGCAGCAGATGGCCGACTTTACTCTCTTCATTGTCGATCTTATCAATAAGAATGACCTTAGTGCTGAGCAAGGTGGCCCTGTGATTATGGCACAGATCGAAAATGAGTATAACAATCACGAGCCTGTTGGAAATGCTTATATCGCGTGGTGTGGTGATTTGGCTACGAATAGCACCTTAAATGTCCCTTGGGTTATGTGCAACGGCATGTCTGCTAAAGGCACGCTAAATGTGTGCAATGCGTACGACTGCGAGGGTTACGCCAAGCAACATGATAAGGAGTGGCCTGATCAGCCCCTTGGGTGGACCGAGGACGAAGGCTGGTTTGTCACTTGGGATCCTGCAAATACACACATATATGACAGATCTCCGGAAGAGATGGCTTATGTTGTGGCGAAGTGGGTAGCTATTGGTGGTAGTCATCATAACTATTATATGTGGTATGGTGGTAATCATATTGGTCAATGGGGTGCTGCTTCTCTCACTAACGCTTATGCTCAAGGGGTCAATGTACTTCCAAGCGGTCTTCCTCATGAACCCAAGAAGTCTCATTTGGCAAAACTTCATAAAGTGCTTGGGGCACTTAACGGAGAACTCATGAGCGTTGCGGATCGTAAAACAATCAAACCACAGAGTCTCGATAAGGGTATACAACTATATCAATGGACACCAAATCTTGGATTCCTACATCGTCCTACGTGTTCTGATCAGCCGGCAGTTGTTACTCTAAATGGAACCAGCTATACGGTATCATGTCAAGAAGTGCTGATAATCAATCCCCAGTCGGGAACGGTTTATTACGCGAGTGCCCAAGTCCCCGCTGGAGGATCCATAGTAAACAATGTTATTGCGACCCTTGATAGTGTGAGCTCCGCGCCAGAGAAGTTCTCAAGGGGCATGGGAACTCGTAACAGCTCCTATCCTATCGACCAACTCAGTATCGCTGGACTCGATACTGACTATGTCTTATACACGACATCTTTTATCAGTCCATCTGACAATTATGTGGATCTGAAGATAGGCTCAGGCGGGTCACAAGCCTTTTATATATCGTTTGATGGTGGCAAATCGTTTCCCGCGTCCACGATGAACATCATTAAGGGTACCTATCAGTGGACGGCGACAGCAAGTCTGAAAGGAGTGAAGGTTGGCCAGAGGTATGCTTTGCACATTCTCTCTGAAAGCCTTGGTATTGAGAACTATGGAAACATGAAGGCATGCCTAGATAAAGGCATAATGAGCGACGTAACGGTTGGTGGGAAGTCGATATATAAAGGTGAATGGACCATGGTTAAAGGTCTCGATGGTGAGGTCTCAAATGGGACCGAACCCTTTGATACAGCAGGTACGGCTGTCGGTGCCACTAGTGCCAACGTTCCCACATGGTTCTACTCCGAGTTTGACTTGCCTCCGGCTAAACCTTCTGATTGGGGCGTGAGGTCTGTATCTTTGAGGATTCCTAAGGGGCTCCCTAACAATGCCGGTGGCCATATCTGGTTGAACGGTAAGAATATTGGAAGATGGCGAGCGACCTTCCAGCCGAGGACCGGAGATTATGTCCAACCCGAGTACAGACTGCCAGCTGATGCTTTATTTATTGGTAAGAACAAGTTGGCCGTCTTTAGCGCCACTGGAGACTGGGTATCATCTGCTATACGACCAGCAGAGATAATTGAGAGCTTCTACGTTCCGGTTAGGCATGTTGAACATCATTAAGAATCTCGTCATGGTATTTATAGTCCGACCTTATTCGTCATTCTCAATTGTAACTTACAATGTGTAAGTGTGGCCCTTACCGAGGTAATGCGCCTGAAATACAGGCTCTGTATGAAATTCTTGACAGCATTCAGTATTGTGCATGGTCGTAATCGAGCCTCGTGCGGCATCGGGTCAGACGGATCTTTTTGCTCAATTTGCCGTTAATCGGCATGAGCAAACGGTCTGTAAGCAGCCTGGTTGAACCAGAGAGACGATTTGATCGCCGCATCTGTTTGATTAGCCTTGTTTCACAGACCAGAATGCGATGCGTTAAGTCCAGTGTCAAAACAACGGTAGTCGTATAGTCAAAAAGAGGATCCCTGTTATTGCTTGCTATGAGAGTCCTGGGTACGGCTCGAGCTGAGCCAAATGAAAATGTGTCCGGGTTTCGGGTTTGTGTGTTCCTCTCGCACTGTGCGAGAGGAACATGGAAAGAGCAACAAATTTCTGATCTAGTGCTACCATTTTCATCCTCAGACTCGATCTACATCACATTCAGATCGGCGCTGGACAATTTTTTTGACCAGACTGTATGTCGAGCCTCGACTATAAATTTGGGTTGAGTAAAAAATCTTCGACAGGTGAAGGTACCTGCAGCAGCTTGTGCTGTCACAGTTCTTTGGCCTTTGAAGATAGAAGGCGAGGAGGAGGGACAAGGCACGATCTGAAAAAGATGGCATCGCTGACTAATACCGTATTTTGACGTTCCGTGGAGAGCGTCAACCCCTCACTCACCAAGAACTTCAATGAACCCCATCCTTTTGGAGAGTGGGATCGCGCCGTCGTTTTCCTCATCAACATAAAGAGTCATTGCGAGTACGTTTTTCGCTTTACGACCCTGAAGGATACGTCAGGTCGTGACATACGAGTTTGAGCCCAACAATCAGATTTGCAACATATCATATCCTTGCCGTTACACAGATAGCAAACCATGCAAACCATTATACTGTATTGAAAACACTTCTCTAGCAAAGTTCCTTTTGACAAAATATCACAAAACACATGAAGAATTACTTCTTTCTCAATTACGCATACTCACTTGTTGAATGCTGTAACGGATTAGTTGCGTACCGATGCCACCTCCACGGAACTTAGGGGATACCTCAACCTGAAATCAAGCAGAAGTCATTATTCCGTAAATCACACTCGCTGAGCGACGTACTTCATCTATATAGCCAAATGTCCCGCTCTTCTTAGGATCCGACCTGACGCCAATAGTGATAGCACGTAAGATAGAAAGTCATGCGGCGAAATAGAAGTCTTTATCGCCTCGCTACATCTCCGATCTGACAGCTGCTTCTTCGATCATGGATTTCGTGTCAGGTATAGTCATCACAATGAATCCAACGACCTCCTAAAATGAGAAAACTCGGACCGCGAGTTGAGCTTGGACGGCTAATCTGGCGAGCCTGATGATATTTACATCATATATTACATGCGGTTTCCCTTGACTGTCGATGGCCACATAACAAGGAGTGCTCCTTTCCTTCGAGCATTTAGAGAAGGATGAGCTATCGGAGTAGTCGCCTTCTTGATAGTCACGGTAGGCTATATTCCCTGCCACGAGCACAAAGGGCAGAAGATACAGATATAGGTTCATCTTTAATGAAACAGCCGACACACAGGCGGAGCTAACATGATATGTAACGCGTGCCAGTTATACCAGATCATGGCACGAATGTCAGTTTATGGCTACACGGTATCACTGATTACTAATCAGGGAATTGCGGCTCAGTTGTATTTGGTTATGTGTCTGCGTGCCATGTAAGTTGTGTGGAGTATCGGTCAGAGGAGGAGAAGGCAAGCTCCACATAGACGGCAACAGAAGTTGTAGTTTGGAATAATAGGATTATTTGCCGATATAATTTTGTGTGAATCTCTGCTCTCACCCGGATGTCGGCGTAGTGCCTAACCGATTGACCTTTCGTGGTCGGCTTCCCAGTATCTTCGATTGGTCTTGTGGGAGTCTGCCTCGGGCGAAGGAAAGCCTTCGACTCTGGGGCTGAGAGTGGGCGCCACAATATAGCATCCTATCATTGACAACACTACGTTACACGATGTAACTCGACCGCCAAGACAGCCTGTATACAAGCTCGGAGCTTGAAGCTCCTTATAGGTTGTAATGATGCTCAGTTCTGATCACCTTTCTTCTCATCAACTTCTCAGATCTCGTGGATAGCACTGTTAGACTGCGCCACACCGGAGCGTTTTCGTGTGTGTGTTTATGGTCCAACGCAAAAAATGGCATAGACTATTCTTTATATATGCATCTTCACTATGTGTTCCCTGCTGCGTTCTCCTATCCCCTTATAAACTATTTTGTCTCCCGAAGCTCGGGCCCGAAGACTTAAACATTGTTATACATAATCCGCAAAGGAGCCTGTAAGGCTGTGGTAGAGCCTAAATATTCTCCGTCTGTATGATCTGTAACTATCTTCCCGCCATAACCTATGTCAATAGCTCCCGTAGCACGGGTATTACTCGACTATGTGTCGTTACGAGTATTCAAACTTTCATACTATTTCAGTCGGTCACTGCCCCTGCTCGGAAGCGGGGCTCTCGGTGCGAGTTATTTAAGTGCCCGCGCGTACGTTGGCGTTAGACACGACGTAGATCCTCAAGAATATCGTGTCGGCATTAGCGACTCACCAATAGTGGAAGGTTGGCCTGGCCGACTAGGATGCCTACCGCCGATAGTGGTCACGGAAGTGTAGATCAAAAGGGAGAGTTCAAAAGTGGAGCTCCTGCGTGCACATTTTTCACCGTAAACGCACGTCTTTGTTTGTTGTGTTTGACTACGCCTTCAGGTACGATCCGATGTACTCGTCGGATCGACGACGTCGATAGCCCTTCAACTATGTAGTAACTTTTCTACAGGGCTCTGCTTCAAGATACTATGGGAGCTCAGAATTCGTGATCCCTGCACTCAAGATCTCTGTACTTTCCCCGACAAATGATGGCCCAATGTTACATATCGCTGAGGCGGTTCCCTTTTCGACGGCAATCCAATCCCGCGGCAGATTTCTCTACGTAGCCATTTTTGCCCAGCCGTAACTCGGCGTCCAAGTCTGACCGATACCCAAGTGATTTATACGGCAATAGGGAGAGCGTTCCCTCAGCTCGAAACGGGTGCCGCTCTTGTTGAAGAGTATACACACAACACTAAATTTCAGGGGGTGGCCTTTTTTTCGCAGGACCCTGTAATCAAAAGCCTCGTGAAAGAAGCCTTCTCAAGCTTCGTGAGCTACTTCTTGTAAGAGACTCTTACACCTCAAGAGGTGCTTCTTTTATTAGACTTTCAATACGCCCTTGTATAAAAAATTGGACTCAGCTGGCATCTTGCTGCTCTTGCTAATCTTGCATTTTCTTAATTCCTCTGGGGTCTCCGGGGTCTTCAGTCGGTAGTGGTTCAAAGGGGCTTGTGAGTGTCTTCTAGCAGTAATCAATTTTAAGCACAATGACCGATCATCCAGAAATAATCAATCCGCCAGATCAGATTTCACCTCATACTTCCAAGTCGGGATCTGCGGACAGGCCCCCCGTCCCTCCTGCCTCTACAACCTCGGGCTCTAGCGGCGAGGCAACTCCAGATAGAAGAAGAGTCAAATTCGATGATGATTACACTCCGTTTGATCCTACTGTTGGGAGCGAATCTGTCGGAAGTGGCTCCCACTTGTATGACTTTTGTGGCAGCGATGTTGACGAGCTACACGAGAGGATAATGTCTTTGTCCAACGCTCTTTCTCAAGCACATATCCAGTTGGATGAGGAGCAACAGAAGCGACATTTATTGGAGCTCGAGAACGAGACTTTGAAGCTCAAGGTGTTGTCGCTGAGCATGATGAATCCCGAGGCCGCTGCTGCCCTCGACGCTGCGGTTGATGGTGGTATGGACAGCAGTGTAGACCCCTCTCAGATCTATCTAGGAGGAAGCCCTCCTCACAATCGTGACCGCGCTATGACCACTGTTGATGGTATGTCGAGTAATCCGGCGGCTGTATGTCGGAAGTCATCGGCTAATGACGCTATGGTGGCCATGGAGTTCGAGAATAAAGAAGATGTGTTGGTGGTACGTCACATTAGCAGTCTTGGCTTTGGTCCTGCTCAGACCCTTGCCGCTTACTTCTCCGTATTTGGTAAAGTACAAGAAGTTATCGAGGTTGAAGGGCAAGATGCCGCGATAGTGGTCATGGCCGACTCTGACAGTGCCTTGCATGGCTCCTTCTATCCCCATGGTGAAAAAGTCATCAGCGGCGGTGAAGTGGAGATTGCCTCCTACGACGAAGCTGTATCATCAGGCTGGCTATCATCAAGCACTCCTACTCATGATACTGACTCTATGTCGGTATCCATTAACAGTAGTGCTGCCCATAATGGTAGCATCTCGCCAGTGTACAACTGGAATAGTCTAGCGGTGCCTCAAAGTTCAATGAGGAATCATGCTCAGACTTGGGATGCAGCAGCAGATCATCATTCAGTGGTATCTGGAACGGATATAGGTGAAGCTCCTAGAATGAATCTATTGGAGGCTTTACAGGTCTTTAATGAAGAGGACGAGAAGAGGGTCTTTACTGTGAGGAAAGTTCACAAGCTCGGGTTCAAGTCCCAGCATGCTCTCAGACAGTACTTCAGCCAGTTCGGTCGAGTTAAGGACGTTGTCCTGTTGCCGATGAGAGCAAAGCCAAAGCCGGGCCCGGGTGGTCAGGTCAGAGGTGTCCGTCCGAGCTCTATGGGTTTCGTCGTGATGCAGCGGCCCGAGGATGTTCAAAAGATTCTCGCGTATGGGGATACTCATATGATAAAGGGGTGGCCTATTGAAGTGAGGCCGTTTGTGAGGCCTAATGAGAGGAGAGAGTCTAGAGCTGATAAGGTTGATGATACTACCGTTATTAACCAACACGGTGGGCACTAATTATTTGTTACTGCTGCTGCTGCTAGTATGGTCATAGTATGATCACGTTATGCTGTAAGTAAAACACTCTGATTTTACTATCATTTATCTACTTCATTATTGGATCATATACACATCAGCATCATCGTCTAAGATATATTGTATAATTAACAACCACCACCACAACAACAACATCGTCAATAATTCAACATCACTCATAAGCCCAGTGGCTCATCAGGCTCATCCGTCTGTTGATTTCCTATCTACCATCACCATATTCTCGATACCGAGTGTTGATGTAGATAGGTCACCGCGGACAGAAGCCGCCTGGCTTTGCGGTGGCTTATTAGAGAGTTTTCTTTTCTCTATTTCTTATTTCTCAGTCTATGTCCTTGCCTAGCTCATTTTTGTGCAGGTGGGTCGTAGGATAGTCTCACTTACTGCTGCTATGAGCGATCGCTGATCGTGTGGTCCCCCTAGTAGCACCATCGTAGCCTCCGATAGAGACAGTTGTTGTTGTTGTTGTTATACGTTGGTCTTCTATACTAGATTCCCTCTCATTAGTCGTTACTAGTATTATCTTCGGAATCAACTCTAAGAGGGTTAGTTCAGCAGCAGCACTGCACAGTTTAACAGTGTTATGCTCAATACTGGGCTCCTCGATATGTTTTATAACTGTCCTTGATTCTGCTTATCTTGACGGAAGGTTGCTCAAATTGGTATTGCTCAGTTTGCTGCTGCGTGTTCTCAGTCTATCTCTGTTCTATACATGATATTTGGCATGGTATCACCTGCCATCAATGTCATGTCCGAAGTATTGAGGTTGGCCCCTACAGTTGTGATTACTTAGAAGTTTCTTATATCTCCTCCTCGTCGTCCCCCTCCTCATTGCTGTGAATATTTGTGTCTGAATATAAGAACATGTTGTTCTATATTATCTGTAGTGACAAGTAGCAAGGTGGTGGTGGTGGTCTCTATAATGTATGCCCTTACTTGTTCTTGTGGCACTATTATTATTATCATAAACGAAGAAGTCATTGTTACTCTTGCTGATGTTTCGAGTTCTCGTCACTATCCCATTTCAGTGTGGTGGCTTTCTATCCTGTAACCCATTCAGAGTTGCGTGAACAGTCAGCCAGGAAGCTGGGGAGCCAGGGTTGTGTCACCGAACAGTGGTAACATGGACGACAACGGAGATAAGCAGTCATCCGAGTCGGTAGCCGAGTTCTTCGCCGACTTCACATTGGGTCAGTGTGACAGCGTGTCTAGTCGGGACTACTACTTTGACTCCTATGCCCATAGAGAGGCCTATGAGGTACAGCGCGTGAGCTCTTTAATATACGTTGAGATTATCGTTCTAGGAGCTTCTCAAGGACAATGTCCACACGGATGCATATCGGAAGGCCATTCTATTTAATAAGCACTTATTTGAAGGCAAGAGAGTCTTGGTGGTGCGGTCTGGTCTCGGTATCCTGCCGTACCTCGTTGCTGAAGCCGGAGCTGAGCTCGTTATTGCCCAAGAGAAGAACTTGGTACCTTGCCTATGGGAAATCGCCTTGTATTCGCTGTTGTTAAGATAGGCCGGTATATTTCGAGTATAGCGAAGTCGAACCACTACAGCACGATAGTCAGCGCTCTTGGTGACATCACAGATCCAGAGTTCAAATTACCATATGGATTAACGGAAGTAGCAGTGGGGGATGAGTCGACCTATTATGTATCTTGCACGGTTGTGAACAGGTTGACATTATAGTATCCGAGCCTATGGGCTACACACTACTACATGAATCTAGAATTAAGGAAGTGCTAGTAGCACGAGACAGGTTCCTTAAACCCGGTGGAAAGATGTTTCCGAATAAGTAATATAACAGGGCTGTTAAGACGGTACCTTCGGACGGGTCTTGACTATTAATCGATACTTGTCAACTGTTCTGGTCTTGCCGGCCTTCAACTGAGATTGTTGCGACATTATTACGGAAACTGTTAAGGAGGCTAATGGCGGAATATTGGTCATAGGGAACAAGAGGAGGAGACCGCAACACGTTTTTGATGCAGTACATTCAATTTGCTGATTCTTGATAGTAGCATGGAAGGATATTACTCGGCGGTAGGACACCCTGTGGGCCTTTACGATATCAAATGACGTTCGCGATTATGGGATAGTCTTACGAGCAGAGCTGCTAATTTCTCAGATATTTTCCGACGTTCCTATGGACGCTTGTGCATCTTTGATCAGATTTACTATGAACGTTTGTGCTCTGGCCGCGCCTGAGGAGTACTCGACACGGAAAAGGTTCTGGGAGGACATGTGGGGATTCGATTTCACCAAGTACTTGAAACTCCTGATTCTGTGTAACTGCGAGTCGTTGCTGTCAGTCCATGTCTTGGCTTGGCCATGGCGAATCCGATAATAATGCTGGCTTCTGAGATAGGCCAGGAGAAACCCGCCAGTGGTGATGTCGGGCCGGCAAATCCATTCCACTTTCCCTTACTGTGTCAGGGGAGCATTGGCAGAAGAGCGAGCTAACCTCGGAGCCTGCAGAAGTCTTCGCAGTTGACCTTCTTACGGCTCCGGTAGATATCACTGGTAGACCTGACATGCTTTGTGGAGAGTTCACCCTATCAGCATTATCTCAAGAGGAGGCGTCTGATCCTGAGGTATCGGTGTCGTGAATTCATCTTATTTCGACCGTTTCTTTCACAGTGGCTTCGAGAAGATTTCCATGATGAGTACAGCATGGCTAGGCAAGCAGCTCGTGTTGACGGCCTTGTGCTCTGGTTTGACGTAAAGTTCGATCACGGTCACGTGCCTGTGGAGTACTCCACTGGCCCTGAGGCATCATCGACATGCTGGGCTCAGACCATACTGCGGGTAGGCCTAAGAGCCTTACCATATCGGCTATTTGTGTCTGTCCTTAGTTACCACCTACCCTCGGCACCGATGCAGGTGGGGTACTGGAGAGCTCCCCAGCCGCAGTCATCGTACCAGGCGAGCATCTCTATGGCAGAATAGCGTTTCGTCAATCCAATCCTCACCGTAGAGACCTTGATATAAAAGTGTCGATGGAGGATGGCCGGGGAGGCAATGCCGTGAATGCCTTCTACACTTTGCAGTGAAAGCGTGATGTTTCTTACTTTATTTAATAGCAGTTGTGTTGTGGTAGTCCGCAGTAGTTGACTCGTCATGTCGGCTTAAGTTGTGTACCTTACTCACCCGCGGTTCCACTGGCAATAGAGCCGCGGCGGTTCATCACTCTCTCCGCCATGGCAGCAGACCATCTGTCATCTGGCAGGCTCGACTACCTTCCCGAAGATGCGCTCTGGCTCATCATGTCCCTTCTTGACACCCATTCCATTATGGCTCTATCGAGCTGTTCCCGCACTTTAGGCTTCTTTGGTACCTGTTGTGACCCCCGTCGGTTGATCGCGATGCTTATCGAGCCTGTGTTTGGCGACCTTCCTATTATTAATATAGCCTATCAAGAGATGCTTTCAGAAGATAGTCATCATCCTTCTTCAATCCTAAGAGTACGTCTTTTGTTGGAGCGGCTACAATACCGCTCATCCGCGGCAGCCGGTAGCATTCACAGTGCCTATCTCCGGGATGGCCAGGTTTACACATTCGGTGCTGGGACCTCTGGTCAGCTGGGCCATGGCATTCTTAAGGATGAGCCTCACCCCAGACGCATTATAAGGCCGTTCAGTGGCATCTCTGTTGCAGCAGTCGCTTGTGGTGATCGTCATACCCTCTTTCTCAGTGCCGATGGTGCCGTCTTTGGTACTGGTAGGAACACCTTTGGTCAACTAGCTTGTAGAGATCTCTACGACTTCCCCTCTCCTAGGTTCATCGACCTTACTCATACCTCGGCAAGGCGGCCCGTAGATGTTCGATGTGGAGGAGACCATAGTATGGTTCTCTTGGCCAATGGCCATGTCGTTGCATTTGGTTGGAATGCCTTCGGTCAGCTCGGCATCGGCGCCTCCCCTGCCTCAACGTCAACTCTAGCCGCAGTTATCGTACCCACACTGGTTAAGATCCCCCTGAATGACGTCCGCTTCGTTAGAGTCGCATGTGGTTTCGCTCATTCCCTCTTTCTTACCGATTCTGGTCGAGTCTTCTCATGTGGCATGGGCTCCCATGGTCAGCTTGGCAACGGTCTGCGTCAGCATCGCTGGGTGCCCACTCCAATACCAGGTATTAAAGACTGTTTAATGGTTTCATGTGGTGGCCATCATTCCCTTCTCCTCTGTGGCTCTAAAGGAGAGGTCTATGCCTTCGGTAGCGGGTCCACTGGTAAGCTCGGCCGTGGTGATGACATGGGTGACTCGGCGATACCTGTCAAGATATCCGGTCAGCTACCACCAGTATCGTCCATCTGCTGTGGTGGAGCTCACTCTCTCGTGGTTACTACAGACAACTCCTCCCTTTACGCGTTCGGGATGGGTCGCCGAGGTCAGCTTGGAGATGGCCAGCGTCGCTCGCATCCGCTTCCTGTCGGTCCGGTGGCCCAACGTGTCCGATGTGTTGCAGGAGGCGGCTACCATACATTAGCAGTGTCTGAAGACCTTGGCCCTTTGGTCTTCGGGCGTGGCACCCGAGGCCAGCTTGGCTTAGGATTTGTTGAGGACATTCCAATACCGTGGTCGTTAACTTTTCCAAACCTAGACGAAACCTAGGCAAAATGCCTCATAATTGTACCTCCCTGATTGGACTCTACTAAGCGGCGTGTCTACCGATCACCTTGTAACATGCCCGTTTGCCGTAGATCACCTCCGAGGGAGAATAATAACACCAGTGTCTTGAGTTTGAGTTGACACAAGTGGGAGCATCGCGTAGATCAGATTGAATGCGTTCTTTCGTTGCTTCGACGGCTCTCAGGGCGCGGGTCCCGACGAGCGGGAATAGTTTGCTGGAAGAGCTGAGAACAACTACGCCGTATCGAGGGGAAGGCATGAAGTGGGTCGGAGCATGCTCGTCGACCAAAGTCGATAGAGCAAGTACTCGAACAAAGCTCGTGAAGGAGGTGCGACGCGGCGCTCACACATGTCACTCTTCGAACCAAATTAGGTAGCCGAGTCATGGATGCGATTGAAGAACCCAGACGAAGTTATAGAGAGTTTGAGACGCTTAATTAGACTTCATCAAGGACATCGCCCAGTCCCGGGGGAGATGGCCCTGTCGATGCTAGAGTCGATAGAAGAGTCCTTCGAAGATGTTACAGACTACACTGGCCTTATGTGAGGGGGGTTTCCTCTCAATCATTGTTACCATAGTCATTTCACAGCACCTCCTCCTCCTCCTCTTTGCCAGGTACATTCTCTCTGGTGTTATTAATCCAGCTCAGCTCATTGATGGTGACGAATCCCAGATGAAGATATTCTATACCAGAGATAGGCTCGTACCAGCTGTATTAAAGCGGTTGCATCGGAGACATGAACTCCTGCCGCTATCCGAAGTTGCGCTTCTCTTGAATTCATTATCTTTACTCTCCACTAGGTAGGTCTGATGCTGCTGCTGCTGTTTTTGGATGCCACTAGTCGGCTACTTATTCAGTTATCATCGGTTTTTCGAAACAGTGCTGGCGAGCCTCGACAAGAGGCAGCATAAGCTGGTCAATAGCCCTTTGCAATTAATGGCTTGCAACTATTTCCAGACTGCGCCTTATGTTGTTAAGGCTTGCGGAGTAGCTAGTGTCATTGATAAGTCTTGTATTGATAGAATAGTCGATGTATGCTATGTCAACATAAACCAGGTAGCCTGATTAATCCTCTATCCCTTATGGGTCAATTCGTCCAGTAAGGTACCATACGAGGCACTATCACAGCTTTGTCTCGGACTGGGATTACTGGCAATACGGTGTAGTTATATCTATCACCAGCGAGGTCAGCTTTCAGAGGCAGTACTGGAACAGGTCCACCTAACACCAAATCCTCTGGATTTGCTACCCATTGTACGCATGCGCATACTTAAAGGGCTCGTTATGGCTGGTGGCTTGCCCGAAACTGCTGTAGCATCGGCTCTGGACCATATCAGCACCTCACTAGACTTTGCACTAGTAACGGACAGTCGCGTCCTAGCTGATACATTGTATGTGATGGCTACAAGCAGCGTAACTAATGAGAGTATTCTCAAAGGCGTATGTGCTGCTGCAAGCGGCAGTCGGTTGCGTAAATGGCCAACCGCTGATCTTGCTGGAGCTCTCCTGTAGGCCTTTCAACCTTATCACAAGTCATGGAGCCTCCTTTCCTTATTCAGACACTCGCTACAGCTGCCAGCATCGCAGCTTAACGAAGCGCTCTCGGAAAGATGCTTGCAGCACCTTGGTCGGTCTCTACAGAACAGCGGGACTTTGCCCGTCATTTTCGACGTCCTAGAAGCCATATCTATTATATACAGTGGGTCTGAGAGGTTTAAAGCATTACA
Source organism: Perkinsus chesapeaki (assembly GCA_013115145.1). Taxonomy (NCBI): domain Eukaryota; phylum Perkinsozoa; order Perkinsida; family Perkinsidae; genus Perkinsus; species Perkinsus chesapeaki. The sequence continues at coordinate 72,919 of JAAPAO010000100.1, forward strand.
GGACGATCGTCCTGTGAGACTGGTTCTTGGATGTTGCCGGAGTATAATGAAATGGGCGCCTTTCTCGGACCCCGATGAGCTTTGGCGTGCGAAGGCCTCGGTGGTGAGGCTAGAAGGGCGGATTCCTCGACTGCGCGTCCCAGAGTGGTTCAACTCCAGTGTTTCTCATGTGGCTTTAAGAGTTTCAGATCCTCCCAGGTGACTGACTGAGGTCTTTTGTTCTCCGACTGTCATATTCCACTTGAACTATTCTCCATGTCACTAATCCACTTTTACGATTAGGGGGCTGTTAGCAAATATAATGTAAAAGACTCAGAACACAAGGCTGCACCTACCGCACGAACGCGCACAAAGTAGGCTCAGCCGAAGGCGGCTGCCGATCAAAAAGGCATAATATCATACCATATGAAGTGTGGCTATCATTGCGATCACTAATGCCCCACTTGTAACTATGAACGGTGTCCTCGCTGAACTCTGAAAACATATATTGGCAAACTGGATTATAACCGTAGAACATACTTTGCTGCTATAACGAGTCGAATTTAACAGAGGATCCACCGCCTGTCCAACCACAACCTGGAAAGTCAGAATAGACGATTGACGTTAGTGATTATCCTTGAACATACGCTAGGATCCATTTTGGTGATTTCATCTTCCTCGGTCATCTTCACCTCTCCAGTGTCTCCCTCCTCCGCATTATGGGCTTTTACTGCCACTTCAACCGGTGTTGTTGGCAGTTTAGTCGGTATCGTCGCAGTCGTCGAGGTAGAGAAGTGTACTGTTATGGTCTTCTGTGTTGTAGCGCTAGTGGGTGGTGGATAAGTCGTCTTCTCAGTCTCTGGCGTTGGCTGGGGATTCACCACTCCACTCAGTGATGATGCTTCATCTGACATAGGAAGCGGTCTGCTTATAATCGGGCCGGGCATACTTGACAACAAGATATCAACGCTACCGATGGCCGGATTAAGTGGGCACGCGAAAGTCGAGGACCCTCCAACTTTACCTGAGTTTTTGCTAGCTGGAGTAGCAGGAGGCGTCGGCGTTACCGAAGATACGCCACGAGACATTGCTGGGGAAATCATTCAAGTTTGAATATCACATAATCCGGTTCACCTTCTCTGAGGGGCTCGGGTGGCACGCGCACAATCATCTCTTGTGGTATCATAAACCTCGATGCACATGCGTTGGTCAGCGCCTTGAGGAATGAAGCCCCCTTCGGAACTTGGGATTTCAAAAAATCGATGCATGTCATTTCGCTGCGGACGGAAGTATTGGTGTATGTAATTCTAAGGGAGAATCGATGCCCAAATATGATCAACAATAACGAACTCACTCAGGCTCGCCAGTCGCTTCGTTCTTGCATCGAAAAGCCCCTATCCAGTCCCCGACTGGGGGTCTGTAGAGTCCCATGTACAGTTGTGGTGGGTTGCCGTACATGATGCCACATAGATCGGGTGATAGAGATACCATCTGAAGAAGGCAGCCAATAGAATCGGCAGAGGGGGTTATCGAGGACGGACTGTGGTCAGCAAGCTCATACAATGAGAATGTTAAGGAGCCCCGCGAGAAATTGTATACAGAACAATCCGAGCGTCAGAGCAAAATACCCTCAACAATGCAATCGCTTCCTCACCGAGTCTTCCACATCAGAAGTGCGCTTCTCTGGGGCGGAGTCCTTCACGAGAGGGGTACCTGATTGCAGGGAAGGTGTAGGCAAACTCGATACATGCTTTTTGCAAGCTTGCCTCGTGGACTTGAGAGATACTCAACCTCTCCATTTAGCACTGTCGCTTGGCTATAATCACAAACCATCCTAATTGCCTGTTCGGCAGTGGAGCTGCTCGGCAAAGGGAAGCCTCCAATAACTTCTCGGCAAGTAGCATCAGGATCACTCGTGACGAAGGTGTAATGGTCCCTAAGCTCTCGAACGTGAACATAACGTTGAACAGCTTGTTTGCCTCACCTGATCATCTGCCTCAATTGGTTATGGCAGTGTCCTGCGAGCTTCCAGCGCCCGGTACCGGTTTTGATTAGCATGAACGTGGGGGCGTTGGGGTCGCCAGTGTAAATGTCGCACTTGGGCACGCTCTCGGATCCGTATACTCGTATCTGTTAGCAAAAGTAAATAGAACCGGAAAACAGATGAGCCTGGTCCGACAGTCTTACCGCTTCTCTCCATGGGGTAGTGCGGTAACGTTCGACAGTGACGCGAAGTGACCTGAGACTCAAACTGTTAGCTTTGTGCTGTAGAGGGGTCGAGGCTCCTCACCTAGCTTGCAGAAGACACATGCCTGCAATGAACGATCTGAGGGAGGAAAACGTCATCACTAGAAGGTGGCTTGAGGAATAAATAAATGGGGCCTGTGAAAAAACTACTTCCAGATCGTGGCTAAACTTCAGTCCTCGGCCGCGTAACAGAGCCCAGTTGCACAACTCAAAACAGCCTTGCGGTATAACACTGCAGGCACATGATGCGGCAGCAGCCGAAAGGGGCTAGAGAAGCGATGGCCGAAGGGCGCTCGCTCCGTATATCAGAAGACATACAAAACAGTCATTATAAGGATGCTGACTATCCCGCTCGAATATTCCTTCGCATTTGACTTCTGAAAGGTGATGTATCAACGTTGTGGCAAATTGCCACTGGCAATTGACTTACATCTCCAGAATCACTCTGGGCGTAGAAACGAGGTCGCAGCACGCGTTCAATGACACGACGATCATCCGCAGTTATCATACTCCTCGGCTTGCTCTCCGTCTGACAAGATCAAAGTGACCATAGCTTTACACTAACCAGAAATATGAACCATCTCCGACCACGACAGAGTTTGGAAGGAGTCCGCCGCACAGATTTCTCACCGTAGCGATGTGCGACAGCTCATAAAGCTTCGCAATCCCCCCAGGAGGTGGTTGTTCTTGCGACTTATCAAGACTCGTGACGAGTTCTTCTTCATTAACAGCTTTTATTGGTAGTCTATCCTCCTTGTCCTCTGCATCACCGATTCCGATCCCTCCGCCACTAGCTCCGCTATGTCCAGCCACAGACCCACTCGTTTCAAGAGGGTCTTTTGTGGGACCTAAGGCCAATTTTACGTAAGGCTACTATTGTGGCGCCCACTCTTATCGATGTGCTTTGGGCTTGGTGCGAGTGTGGAGTAAGAATCCCTGTAAACCAGCGGGTTTAACTCGAAGGCTAAGGAACGAGAGAGGTGCTGTTGAGAAACTATACCTCCCGCATACCTTCCCCCAATGGCTTTGGTGGCTCGTTCACTCTATATTTGACAAGAATTGTATTCAGAGATGTGCATAGCTCCTTCATGGTATCAGCAGCTGAGAGCTGCCCAACTCCTGGAGTGGAGCGTAAGTACTTCTCGCAATCTCCAGACAACCCTTTTCCGAGATGTACGAAGTGAGTCCTGATACGAAAACCCGACTGACTGGTCCACAAGCGCCACATGGAATCCATTCTACTTCGTTTCTCGTGTGTCTGCGTCCGTACATTTAAGCCCCATCGCCCACTGACCAGCGTTAGGTGCGAAAACACCGAGGGAGAGACCAGATTCCCCAGGAAGATATATGCCGCACAGATTGGGATCGATGGATACAATCTACCATGCAATAGAGCTTACATTCTACAAGTCGATATCAACGAAATCTCTTACTGAGTCATGCCAAGATGATGGCGGGTTCGTATCGCCATCCGATATACCAACGGCACCGGAATTCCCTCGCCCACCTAAACTGAACGGATTTCGGACTGCCGACCTCAATATAAACAGAATGATGCACTTAAAGGACCGAAGACTCACCTGCCACTGATGCATGCGGTTCATTTCCGTTTTGTTTGGGAGAGCCTTGATTATTCACTGACGACGTGGTGGACGCCGATGTTGGAGATAGACTCGTGTTAGTGGTCGTTGGCGTGGTCGTGGTCGTGGTCGTGGTCGTGGTCGTGGTCGTTGTTGTTGTTGTTGTTGTTGTAGAGGTCTTTTGTTTTGTCGGCAAGAGTTTTCCCACGTTGGAAACTGAAAAAGTTCGAAAAATGTAGCGTTCGTACTATGACAATAACACCTACAATAGCTTTGATCACACATCACAGACCTCGCCCAATCGAGAGACTTCCCCGGCACGAATCCAACAGCTCGGAAGTATCGTAAGCAAAACTCCTTGTTATGTGGCTCAGGTATATCCAGATCTTTCGATATATAATTTATTTGCCGGAAGGAATTGAAGCCTTTGTGGTGGCAATTTGTGATGACGTAATTCTTCGGCCTTATCATTATTTTGACAGACTCTGTGGTGCCTAGGTCACAGCGGTCGTGATAGGCATAATATGATGCCTGCTCTTCCCAGCCCATACCGGGTCTTACAGCGATTTCGGAAGTCCTGAACAAGGTGAAGTAGAACCTCAATCGCAATCGACAGGCCCACCAGGCGTGACTCTCAACTGAGAGCAATCCAACAAGAATGAAGGGGCGTATCATAACCATCAATAGAAGGTCAGGAAAGAAGCACACTGAATACAGATATGCATAAATATCCACTGAACCGCACCAATGGCAAAGGATCTATTCGAACGAGGCGGAAATTCCGTCAACCCAACGAATTGCTGGTACTAAGATAAGCTGACGCCCAATTCTCCATTTTAGAACTTGCCCCGCATGGTTTTAATTGAGAACGCGAAGTGGTGATGTAGAACATGTCAACAAGTTACAACATTAGAAGAACAGCATAAAGCTAACACAGAAAGCATGCGAGTGGCCGCTGAATTCGTATTGATTAGTGGTGATAACTAGCACTAAGGATACTGCCCGAAACAGGCAGCCAGATACATTATAAGCCGCTTCGACAGTTGATGAGAAAAACTGGAAAACTATCTTCTATAGGAATCTTCATTGCAAGCGAGTTTCAAGTGTCGGTCATGTTACTAAACTTATAACAAACGTGCGTTCATAATGCTGGAACTGCAACCCTTTGAGTGATCGGACATTGAGGCTCAACCTGAAAGGAAAGGGTCACTCATCCATACGGAAAGCCTATGTATGACTACTATGATTTGACTAATATACCCTGTATGAGCCATTGATAGCCCGACAACTATTAAGGTGCTTACTTTCGATTCAGTGTTCTCCCAAGATTCATTCGAGTTTTCACCACCAGAAGCAACCCAACTGCCCCCCGTTTCACGTTTCGCCGTTCCTGCCATCGTCTTGGTCATCGTTGTCGTTGTTGTTGTTGTTGTTGTCGTTGTTGTTGTTGTTGTTGTTGTTGTTGTTGTTGTTGTTGTTGTTGTTGTTGTTGTTGTTGTTGTTGTTGTTGTTGTTGTTGTTGTTGTTGTTGTTGTTGTTGTTGTTGTGGTGGTTGTTGTTGTTGTTGTTGTTGTTGTGGTTGTTGTTGTTGTTGTTGTTGTTGTTTAGGTTGTTGTTGTTAAGGTTGTTGTTGTTAAGG
>JAAPAO010000101.1:0-17205 GCA_013115145.1 Perkinsus chesapeaki
GGTTGATATAAATATGGGAGGCACCGGTATCAAGAGCAGCAGGCATTGCCATAGCGATGGTATTCTTTGGGTCACTTCCAATTGTCAATCCGAGGAGTTGAATGAACTGTTCATCCTTGTTAACGATTTAGACGTAGCTCAAAGGGCCGGCATGCTTTGATGGGTCGTCACCGCCGAGTATCAGCTGACCAGAAGGATTATCACCTCCAGTGAAGTAGATCGAGAAGGAGTTGCTTGCGATAATCTTCTTGGTGAATAGTTGTTCAACGATGGACTTATATGGACTATCCGGATGGGATTGCTTCAAGCAGAGCGAGGCCCAGATCATACCCGGATTACGATTATAGCCGGATACCAAGCCGAAGTCTAGGGAAGCAGATACTTTACCCTTAAGATCGAGCTTGCCAGTATGTGGGAAAAGCCAAACTTCCCTATCTCCCACGAAAGTAAAAATCTTGGTTGGACCTTGTTTGCAAGGCGATACACATTCGTAGCATCCAAAAATGAGCTCGTTACAACTCTGATGGCTACCCTCATACCATTGCTTCCAGACTAAGAAGAAATAGGGGGTTCCAGTATCAATTATTGCATATATATTTTGGCCATCAGCCTTGAAGTTGACCACCGGTTGAGGGTACACGCCGTTCAAACCATGTGTCATTTTGAATGACACATCCATTCTAACCAGTTCATCAGCTGCGTTCACCAGCATGTATGTAAACAAGTATGTAAACTAAAATTAGTTCTATAAGCCAGGACATGGGAGAAGGAGTACGTAAAGGCTAACAGAATCACGGGTACATGCCTGGGGGGAATTTCCTCGCTCGTGGAAAGACAGGATCACGTGTGAAATTCATTCGGTGGATGAATCCTCAAAGGATAGATATTAGCAAAGAGGAAGCCATCAATAACACCGCGCCCGTCAGAGTTACTCAAGTCAGCCTCGCCATCTCAAGGCCTTGAAAAGCTCGGGTAACTTGTGTAGCTCATGCAGTATTGTTTTCGTATTGGCTCGAACGTACACGGCGGTGCCGTACGTTGCTATGAAGCCTCTCACTGCATGGAGCGCTAGAGGCCAGAACCTGAAGCGAGCAAATGCGCAGGTGGCGGCGTCACCGTCACGGGCACTACTGTCTCCGTTCGCCCGCTAAGCAGGGCCTGCTTAGCAGACAAGCCTCAGTTTGCTGCTGTGAACGCCGAGTACACGACTCGACGCTGCTCACGAATTACTGGCTTCTACTGCCAACAGTCTATCGTAATGATAGTACTTTTCACGGAGTAGACTCGACCGCAGTCTCGGTTGATGGAGAGGGTTGGTGGGATAAAAATGGACGGCGCTACTCACGTGCCCCCGCAGGGACGCAGTCGTGTTCCCGATTACTAACATCGACATTATTGAAGGCTACTGAACCGTTATTTTCCTAGACGCTAGGCTTCGTGTTCTGTTGTGCTCAGGCGGAATGATCGGCCATAGTGGTATTTTGTCCCCACAGAGTGGTTTCACCGGCGGTAAAGCCTACTTTGAGAGGAATACAATGGAGTAGCAATAGTGTAGTAGCATTTCGATATTTTAGTCACGAGAAACCTTTTGGTATTGAAACAGATGTTACTGAGGAATAAGCGGATATTGGGGCGTAATAACTCCATTGAATAGCTCCACAATATACACCTGCCTCTCACATGTTGTACAACTTGGGCGGGAGCTCCACCAATCTGGACCGGATGGACTGTAAATGTAGTTTCCGGCCGATGCCTCAGAGTCTTTTGGCTCGGTTGGTTTAGGTGGAGCTGGCGAAAGGAACGTGCTAGTATTTAGCCAAGTAAGAGCCTCACTGTATGGGTGTCGGTCGTCAGCGTAGAAGTCGTCCGTCATGGCTCATGTTATGGCCACCTATGGTTGTGGGTGTCTATTTTGTCTCGCTATTTAGAAATATTTTTTCTGTTATTCGTATCCTCTTCGTTCAAGTTTTGTGTTATCCGGTAAAGTGCGGTGTAATGTCTGATAGACTCCGACAGCCGCTGAGCTCTGGCGAATGTGCACATGTGAGCAACATACTTGTTGCTCTTGTGAAACGTTCATTGCTGTAAACTTCTATGCGTACCATTGCGTAGCCATCGTGACATGACCCTGACGGTAGTCCCTCACCGAATAATCTAGAAACTGTAAACGGCGTCCAAATTTAGTCACAATCCGGCTGACACGTATATGTATGCCTGTAACTCAGGGAAGCAGGTGGTCACAGTGACAGCGACTTGCCACACACTCCCCATTTTTTATCTCAAGGAGCGTTCTTTCACCCTGGTTCTATTTGGAAAAACCCTTCATCCGGCTCACACTATTCTCCGACGACGACATTTAACGTAAAAGAATTCAAGCCTCGTTATAAAATGAAGCAACTGTGACAGAGTATGTCACAGGCGAGGTCCGCGAATGGCTTAGTTAATGTATTCTTGCTCAGTGGAACTTAGTGGTAGAAATAAGATAAGTGTAGCAGTAAATAAATAAAGTTATAAAGTTATATATGATAATTACATAACACAATTCCTACGTATATCATGAGGGCTATTTAGTTAGGCTATGTGTTACTTCGCAATGGATATGATATATCAGGATTAACTCGTGAAAGGCGATATAAAACAGCGATCAGCTGGCAACAAAGGCTGATATCATCTCACATTAGCAAAACCAATTCTATCATTTCCAAGATGAAAGTAGAAGTAGTTGGCCCAGGAAGGCACTTGCCCCTGGAATGACCAAATCGTAGTTAATAAAAGCCATACGTCTAAGCTTATTGTCGAGTCGGGGAGTATGTGTCGAAATTGAAGTTCCTATATTCGAAATTGATTTCACTCACTTTCCGAAATTGTAATTCCTAGAGGATTGTGGCGAATTCGATGTGGATGATACTAAACCACTGCCTGCCGGGGTGGTGTACTGAAGTGGATGATACTAAACGATAATCTTAACGTAAATTTCGTCCGTCCATAGAAATTGAAGTTACTATTGCCGAAATAGGCGTTGAAAAGGTGTAGTCCGCTGCGGACTGACTGCATCTCGCTTATGAATGCAGGCGCACCGGGTTCGGTGTCACGCTCCATGATGGGAAGCGCACACTGGGCTGTTGATGCTAGTGATCTAGCTGGGCCTTGCTTGTGTCTCAGCCCGCCACGTACCCATCCAGGATGGGTCACCATTGAGAAGGTTGTTAAAGAGGGGAAGCGTCCGCTACTGAGATGATTGATCTTGTCACTTTTATACTCGGGAGTTCCTCGGTGGAGCTTCCACCTGTCCGACTGTGTATGAATATCTCCGCGCGGGTTATTCGCTTTGCGCCATCTGCCGTTCCCGTGCAGAGCTGAGTTAGCTCTGTCGGCACAGTCTCTTGCACCTTAGTTTCAGCTCACTAGGAAAGTCTCGGTAGCGTTGGGCTGGTTGGTAATTCTGGTGAGGGGTTATGTATTATTTGGTACAGTAAATTTTCCAATTTCGGAGTCGAATGCTAGCGCCAGTTAAGTGTTTGTTCCTGCGTCGAGCTTGGGAGGGTTTAGACGCAGTGCTCTGAAGAACTCTGTAATCCTACACCTAGTAGCCTTCTCGTAGTAGGCCGTCGTCTATAAGACGGCACTCGTTCCGCAGCGCATCGCCTCATATTGACCATATTGTGCGTGTAGGTGTCTGAGTTTGTAGCCCAACAGCAAAAATGGGCCATTTAGACGAATCATAAAATTGAACAGATTGAACTGGGGGTCTTTCGTATTTCTTAATGTCTTCATATTATATCAGGACCTTGCATACTAACTGATTATCTGCAACACGGCTTGATGCATGGAACTGTCTTCATGTCAAAGTTCCGTCTGAAGTGAAGAGCAGTGCTGTGACATGCCGGTTAGCTCCGGTGAACGTCTAGAACCAAATTGTTTGTTTCTAACTGAATTGTCAAAAGCATAACCATCCACGGGGCTCGGTTGATGACGTAGCTTAGATTATGCAAAATGTCGAAGATACTACTAGTTACCGGAATGTACAATGACCGGCAGTCCAATTAGGAATGTTGGCAAACTCAATTATTGATGTGCGTTCCTTGTAGTTCCAATTCGCAATGCTTTTAATTATCCTCACCTGCCTCATTGCATCGTTCAACGAAGGCCGGACTGACCTCAGTTCCGCCCGCATCAACGTGCTCGATGTCCTGAAGATAATTCCCCCCGAAGTTCGAACTACAGACTTACACTCTTTGAAGGGCCATGTACCAATCGTAGCTTCTCATACCGCCAAAAAATTAGCCTATATTCCAATTGTCGCAGAGAAGGTTCCCTTCGTAGTGACGCATAACACGATACGGCTCCTATGATACTTACCGAGTCGGTAAGTCGGAGTCTTAAGAGTCGGTAATACCGACCAATCCAGTAGTTTCGTTTATCGGCTTTCCGTGGCAAAATACTTCGATATTCAATACTTCAATACTTCAATTTTCGATATCATCACATCATGCATGCATCTCATTGAAGTCTTTATCAGTTACGGAGCCTCGAAGAAATCGCAGACACCGTGTCTGATATGCACAACATCTCGATTTTTGTTAGAGGAGGACCGCCTATCCAAGCAGCGGAGCTTGCTGAGCACCTCAGATCAGAGTAGCGTTCCAACCGCCGTCAGCTCCACTGCTTCACGATATTGTTCAACGCTGTACAGCTTGTGTAGCTGAATCTGTGCTCAGAATACGATGCGACAGTCCTGTAGATGTTGCGCCTATGCTCTTTCTGCTTGTATATACTTTTAACCGTCACAGTGAGACAGTATTTCCTTCAAGCCTGTGGTGGATCATCAATGGCCATTTCCCATGTTACTGAGCTGTTGCTGATTTGTTTGCTGTTCCTTTCCGCTCAGCGGTGACAGCGACCGTTTGCAGTAGTTCCCTCCTCAGATTGACATCTAATAGTCATGTGTTCCTCCAGTTGAAGGATAGTGATCACATTCACAAGATGCTCATGCGCAAGATTGTGGCTCCTTCGCCAGAGGCGTGGGACTCTGGCATTACCTACGATGTTGTTATCGATTATATGGCACTGGCATACCGTATACATGAAGTTCTATCACTCGACACTACGGGTCAGATTATAGAGACTGCGTCTCAAACTCTACTTGAACACTTGTTTGATACTAGTAGCGTCACGGTATCGGGCGGCAAACTGCTTTTGGTCGGAACACAAGATATTGTCGACTTTGACGTGCTCCAAGCATTGGGTTTCGGCAACTGTGATAGAACAGCGGAAATGATAGTTTGTCAGAAGAGTGCCCGAGACGTGTCCAATCTTACTGCTTGGGGTTTTTGGAGTCCTTGCCATTTGGACGGATGTAGACAGAGTAGAGTTGGCTTGACGAACGAAGGCGAGTGGGTGAAGGATAAGAGATACTGTTTAAATGGGACACATGGTTGTAAGATATTTGATGCGAATCCCTCAGCTTTCTTTGGAGACTCGACACGCAATATGGACGAGTCGGTTGGCATTGAGGCCGATGTATCTATCCAACATCACCCAGGCAATAGAGTTAGAGGTAGACAAGAAAGTAAAGACAGCGTTAGTGTAGTTATCAACATAGAAAACGTTGACAATGGGCTGGGGGCCCTACCGGAGCAAAGTGGCCGTTCTGTTGTTGTGGAGACTACTGATATTATTGCGAGTGAGATTGAAGGGGTGAGAGAGTTGAATAGAGTAGTCGATGGGAATATATCCACCGCATCTGTGCATGGCAAAGAGCAGTCTGCTTTGTCCTCGGAGATGATACAGACCGAAGATCTGGGTCGTGGAGAACTAATCGAGGAGTTTACAGGTGGGGAGCACAGACTCGATACGGACAGCTTGAGACTGAGCGAGAATGATGAGAATTTAGGGAGGAATGAAGCTCTAGAAGAAACTGGTGGACTGAAGAAGATTAAGGAATCATTGCACATCTCAGCACCTGAAAAAGCCTTCATAGGAGAGAAGAGACCGGTTCAAGTTGTGCCGATTCTCATCGGCAATGAGCTGAAAGACAATGATACTCTCCTCGAAGAGGATACCTTGATTACTTCAACTGCCCATAGACATGCAACTTCGACAATTAACGCAACAGAAGCTGCGTTCACATCAATGCCGAGAGAAGTGTCTTCAAATGAGTCCCATGGACTACACGGGCAGCGCATATCAGGAGATGTGGAGCACAGCACTGAAGAGACACTTGAAACATTACAGGAGGCTTTAGTCGAGGAAAACGAAGGGGTCAGTAATCCAGCGAGAATTGATCCTATTGACATATCCCTACACGTGGACGATACTCCAGCACAAACTATCAATGTATTGGAAGGTCCTCCTCTGCTAACTATAGAAGACGGAGTAGTTGACTTAACCACTATGGGGGATATGGGACTGGGACGGCCCGCTGAGTTGGAAGGAGAACCGTCTATCGATAATGAGGATACTAAGTCGGAAGAACTCGCCTACTCGTCTGCAGCTGGCCTGATACACATGCACACGTTCTCAAAGAGTGCCAAGGAGAATTTAGAGGAAGCATCTACTGATGATATAACAGGAAAGGAGTATTTGGAGGATGGTGTGGATGAGGCTTCCTCCGATGGAATAGTTATAGGTGCTGATAACCCTGGGAATGTTGGAGTCTCAGCACGAGAGGGATCTCCTACTCAAGACGAATATACAGAAGGAGAAGGCTTTCCTGATGAGCAAGAAATGAAGAGCCGAGAAGTCCCTAGTGAGAATAATGAAGGTGTAGGCCCCCTTGAAGGGTACGAGGACTTGGAAGCTGCTACAGATGGCTGTAATGGTGCTCCTAACGGTCAGTGTCTAGATCTGTTCTCATGATGCGTACATGAAGCTAATCACTCTGGCCTTGCGTTGTCGGAAAGTGGAGGCTCCGTAACCCCGAAGATTTAAGGTTGGGAAATATCATCCGGATATGACGGTCATACCCGAAGAGGATACCAAACTGTGTCCCTTGAGTAGCCCAAGTTGGGCTCATTACTTTGAAACGTGCTAACTTAAAACGCTTTTCGTGTGAACATTACAATTCTTCGGCTCGGCTGAGCAAGTGATAACCATTAAGAGTTCACGAGCTGAGGCTTGCGCGCGAATCAGAATCCACAGGTGTGCACTGTGATACAGTGATTGTACGCCGCGCCGTACAGAGTTATAATCAGATTAAATTCAACCCATCCGCTGACTTCCATCCTTCATCTCTATATATTCTAAGACTAGGGCATTTCCCGATAGAATCAGCATGCTCCATCAGATGAGAATATCACAAGTTTCGTGTAATGCTTCTTATTCTTGCTCGATCGTACTCGGGGCCAAACTGTTAGGTCCGGTGAACCGCTTGGTAGAAAAGCAAAGGTCCCATTACGCATCGAAGGTCCGTACTGTACACTTGGCTAGAGTTTCTCCAAGGATCATATTCCAAGTCACCACAGAAGGCACTAGTCCATGTGGGGTTGCGCGTCACCAACAAAAGCTTCATCCGTTGCACGCATGCGCGTCGAGGAACAAATGGTTGATGTAATTACTCGCGATAATACCGGACATGCTCCTGGCTGTTATTTCCTTCTGAAATTGTATCTGTGCTTCAGATTGTCATTATCATAGGTTAGAGTGATATAGGATTTCAATAGTACTTGCTATCAGCAGGTTTCATCCCATCTTATGTTCCAATTACCACCACATGTTGAAGCTCTCCGTTGTATGGCGATTGAAAGGCTATGGGATGGTGATCATCGTAGAGAAGTGATGCCTCATCTTATGGAACTTATTATGGGATATTGCCAAAAACCAACAATAAGCTTAGATTGCCCAAGAGAACAGATACTGACTGATAAGTCTTGGACATCATCGCCATTCATCTTCAATGATAATGGTATTCTTTATGGAGTAGGAAGGGAGCAGGATAATAAGCTCACACTACAAAGTATCCGTCTTGGTATGTATAGTGCCCAGCTAGCATTCAAGTCGGTCCTTTGCAGTGATGCTGACAACGAAGAGTGGAAATGCTATTATGATAACTCCAATCGTATGCTCTTCATTTTATATAACCATGGGGCCGCTTTGATGAAGTATAATATGGAAACGAACAAGCTTGAGGCTTCAATCAAGATACCATTCTTAGACTCTTGTGGTCCCCAAGTACAGAGTATTCTAGTAATTGACGATAACCTCTATGTCTGCACTACCGAGCGTGGGTTCAATGGGAGGCTAACTTGCTCGACATTCGTACTTTTCTTCATCAAATTGACAAAGCCCGACCAAGTGCGGCTAGTTTTCGACGGGGTCATGGAAGCATACTCACCAGTAAGACTCGCAATTGTATCTGGTCAACCTAGAGCAATTCGTCTTTATTATCGTGAGGGCGAATTCTGGCGTAGAGTGAAGGTGGAGATGGTGAGGGAGGACAATCCAGCGTTGTTCACTCAACAGTGCGATGAGGAATTTGACTCTCGGAAGATCGAAGGCAGCATCATACAACCGGTCGGATTGGATATGCTACTTTTAGTGCATGGCGGTAAATTTGAATTCCGTGATCCTACAAGTTTCATAAAAATGGGTGAACTCCACCAGTGTGGTATCAGCTGGAAAGAATCATTGGTATTCGACCGTTGGACGATATCGTTTATAAACGGAAGTGTCGGAGGTTATCCATGCACAAAATGCTATCATCCCTACATTGGATGAGAAGTTGGATGAATTGTTTTTTGTTATTTCGATTCCCTACAACCCACGGGGCATATGCCTCTCGTAGATAACAAATGTCATTAACCGATTATTTTGCGTTTTAAGTGATCGTGTAGTCCTATCCCCGACCGCTACAGGGTTCCGAAGCGGAACGGAATCCCTCTGAGATGTTACACTTGCCATCTGCAAATTATCGTAAAGAATCATGAATACTTAGAAGCATGGCGAAAGCATCTTTCCATGCTAAGTTCACACCGGCATCTAGCAAAACAGCTGTTCTGGCGCAAAATGACACCGTCACACCGGAGATGTTAAGTCCTGCAAGCTTCTGACTTCGTGACCTCGATCCTTGACTACAATTTCCTAGCCCAGGAACTGAAATGTATCTCGTTGTGAACACAAACCAGATGACCAGCAGATCACTTGGGCATCATCACTGTTCAACACCATAAACCTTGACTACGGTGCTTGGGGAGCAGGCCTAAGTCTGCCAGTATGGGTGCGTCACGTCTCGAGGAGCCAGTGCGCCATATACAAGGATGGTGACAGGAGACGACCACGAGACGCCAGGGAGGCCACTCTGTGCATCAGTGATCGGTGACATTTTCTGCATGATGTTCCAATTACCACCACATGTTGAAGCTCTCCGTTGTATGGCGATTGAAAGGCTATGGGATGGTGATCATGGTAGAGAAGTGATGCCTCATCTTATGGAACTTATTATGGGATATTGCCAAAAACCAACAATAAGCTTAGATTGCCCAAGAGAAGAGATTTTACTCACTAATCAGTCTTGGACATTATCGCCATTCATCTTCAAGGATAATGGTATTCTTTATGGAGTAGGAAGGGAGCAGGATAATAAGCTCACACTACAAACTATCTGTCATGATAAAGATGCTCACCTACCACTCAAGACGGTCCTTTGCAGAGATTCCGAAGAACATGATTGGTTTTGCTGTTATGATGAAACTACTCGTATCCTCTACACCCTCTATAATAGAGGCGATACTACCTTAACGAGGTATAGTATGGCTACAAACGAAGGCGAGATGGTCACCAAAATACCATTTTTAGACACTCACGACTCCACTGTAGGTGGTATTGTAGCAACTGAAGGCGGTTTGTTTATATGTACAGGGAGTTCTTATTGGATGGAACACAGGAATATGTCTCGTTATACAGTTGCCCTTTTCTACATCAACTTGACAAAGCCCGACAAATTGGTAGCAGTCTTCAGCGAGAGCAGAGAAGGTTCGTTATCAGCCATGAAACTAACAACTGTTCCAAGTTCTCCCAAAGCCATTTTCTTTTACTATGAAATTGATGCATTTTGGTGTAGGGTGAAGGTGGAAGTAATACGAGAAGACAGCCCAGCGCTGTTTACCAAACAGAGGGATGAGACTTTTAACTCTCGAAACCTACAAGGGCTCCATGTTCAAATTGTTGGATTGGACGTGTCATGCTTCGTGAGTAGTAGAGGTCCGAGGCTCATTGATCCTGTAAGCCTCGAGGAAATGGCCGAGATCCACGGATATGGGGTGTCTTTACCAGAACCGATTGTATTTGATCGTTGGACGATATCGTGCATTAATGGAGACCCCGAATGCTTAATACGCTATCATCCTTATCTTAGATGAACAGCTACTAGAGTTTGTCCTTCGCAGCCTATGAGGCTTGAACATCTTTAATCTACCTATATTGGCTTTTGAGTTTCACTAACCCTAAAGGCTACATTGCCCCTTTGAGAATCCGGTTTCTATCTCGTGTGGGATAACCGTTCGGTTGGCGTTTACTCAATAAACAAAATACTTCACAAATATTCAGAAACATCACGTTGAATCGCTTCATGCTAACTGCCCACTGGCATCCAAAAGTAAAACTGTTTTAAATGGTCGAGGAAGTATCCACATATATCATACCTATGAATGATACTATTATTATAACAAACATTATTCCATACTTACCAAACAGTTTGCACCACATTCTGCCCAGGCGGTGGAGTATCGGTGAAATCAAACCTCCATACAAGGTACACCTTCGATCGATTGTACTTCCTATTTCCCCGCTCTCTTTTTATCTATAAGCAATAACTCAAAGAGGAAGGAGATACATGGAGTGTTCCACTATTGGCATACTATTTCGAATACATATCTTCAAGCTCTATCACTCGACACTACGGGTCAGCTTATAGAGGCTACGCCCCAAACCCTACTGGACCACTTGTTTGATACTAGTAGTGCCATGGTGTATCTAGCTCGTCGCCTCCTGTGTCTCGACACACATCCCTTGCAGTTACTGCAATTACTTTACTATAACTACCACGAGCTACCTTACCAGCTTTCCACTGTATATTATGGCATCACCAAGATCATAGGATACTGTAGTGTTGCCATCCGGTCCACTTCTATTGAGGACGCCTTTGAACACATTCATGGTTCGAGTCCACCACCAATCTTCACTGAAATACTTCCATACTCTTCAAAACAGCCCCGAAGGAACAACTTACGCGTTCTTCCCTGCTACATGATGCGACGCTGGCAGAACCTGAGAAATCACGTCCATCTCAAGTAGTAAGGAATTCCTTCCAATTCGTTCTCTATATTCTCACACCCACAGCTTCACACCTCAACGCTTCGCACGCCTTCCGACGAGAACCATGAGCGTGCGCCGCCCAAGTTAGGCAACAAATCAAATTTCGGTGATAAAATTTGGGCATCATCGAACTGTCCACCAATAACTCACCACCAATGGGCCGAGCATCTCATCATCCAGTGTAAGAGGAACCACAACCGTCAATCCTCCAGCGCCGTTATCCAAATGCCAAAGCTGCCCTTGGGCGACTGGATTCGCCACAACCATTTGCATCTGATAATATCAACTTAACAATACGTCGAAGAGGCAATCGAAGCCTCTACATCCGATATGTACATCCTCGGTGCCACTGATGGTATCATGTCCGGACCCGAGCCTATTAAATTCGATGATAGGTACGAGTTACTATACTTCCTCACCATCATCCTTAATGCTCGGTGCCTCCTCCGGCACTATATCCTTCAATGGTGTCCTTGTGTCCTTCGGGGCCTCACTACCCCTGGCTAGAAGTGTATCCTGATAACCCATATTACAGAGGTTCCCTGTGTACCAACGCGAAAGAGGGTATTATTGAATAATGTGAGGAGGGGGATCAAACTTAATTATTGATAAAGAGTAAAGATACGATTCAGTTCTTTACCAATTTCACTTTGTTCATTCCATTAGAGGATTATTTTTAAACACCCAAACCTCGAGTGGATTCGACTGCGGAACTCACAGGGACGATAATTCCTCATACCACTCCCTCCCCTATTCGTCGAACTTCCCATGATACCTCCCCTGTGATAACCTACATTTCTCTCTGCCTCCATATAACGATACACCAATGGCATTATCCCTCTCAACATCCTATGGGCAAGTGCTTCATACTGTGATCGTCTTATTAAATAATGTCTGATGGAATATTATACAAATCCGTCTTCATCATCACATCTACTCACTACCAACTAACCAGAATTCCAAGTTCAAGCGAATCCCCGCCAAAAAGTGCATTTCGCCACCACCATCTTGACCACTGTGGTGTGGTAATGACCATTCTACCTCCTGCCATTGGCCGAGTCAATGACAAAGCACTCCTCATCCCCCTCCTCAACATCCTCCGTATCAACCTCTTGTGTTGTCATCTCTTCCCATTCCTCACCTATAAACTCATACCGACTTTTCCAAAAATAAACCATCAAAGGTACCTCGCTGATATACTTTGGGGCATTTAACATAAAGTATATCTCGGACTGATTTAATCATATCCATATCGACCAAATGTGACACCTACAAAAATGTATACGTGAATCGCTTCGCTCCGCCTACTCTAATAAATCCATCTTCCCTCAACAAGTCTAATGCTTTGTGCTCTTGATAAGCATCCAGCGTTCGTGTACTTTCCGGTACTGGTTGTGTTAATATGTTCGGCACTGGCGATCCAACATCATAACCGTACCTTTTCAATACAATTTCATTATCGGCATGAAATGGCGACAATAAAATAGTTTATAAAAATAATAGCACTTATAAATAATCCTAATATTCACTACACCCACCTGCTTCATGAAGACATCACTCATTTGCAGTGTATCAAACCATCATTGGTGGTACGCTAATCATGTATTATCAAACTCACCAGTTCGAAGAATGGTAAGGACAACTCATATGAAGATATGAACATATCACATGGATGAAAATTGTGTAAAATAATAAAGCCGTATTTTCACAACCCCTCCCTCCTGCCCTCCTACATAACACTTCCATCAATGCTCCTCGGCACCCTTCTGAAAATAGGATCGAATACTCTATTCTCCGACCATCTCCGCACCAATAGATCATATATCTCAATCCTTAACCGTTGCAATGTCTCGCCTGACTCATCCATTACTCCATTATTATTATTACTATTATTACTGATGCCTTCCCCTCGCGATTCCTTCTTTAATTTATCCCATCGAATTGCCGACAGCAGAGGAAACTCGCTGACTGCTGCTCGATTAAGAACTCTTTCTGCAAGGCTGAGAGCTGAAGACCAGAGGACCACGGTGCAGAAATAAGACCGATGGAGGATGAAAAAGATCCTAGTGCGGAGATATGACTTTGTAGATTAGTGGTGGACGTGCTCGTAGCCATAAAAAGATCTACGGTTCGGGAGAAGCTGTAATACTTCTTTGGCAGGGAAACGCTTCCCATTTCTATCGGAACGTCCTTTTCTGAGCCTTACCAAGTTCGACTTCTAGCCAAACGTATGCTCTCTAGATGCAAGTTAATAGTATCATAGTCTATCATAGTGTATAATCCTTCCAAGCCCTTAACGTACCTGGACCTGATTCCTCCTCTCCTCGAGATACTATAGCGTTAGCGACCATATGTAGCACCTGATTTGAAGGAAATATGGTATGATTATTTCAACACAATACCCGTTCTGTCTTCATCATTTGAGCTTCACAGCCTCCACACACCATATTGGCCCTTCGTATTCGAGTAAGCAAATCATGCGGACTAAAACGACATGTGCCGGGATCGAACCCGCGTACCCCAATTACTCTGCCTTATATGGATTAACTACCGCTAAGGAGCTCCATACTGTCCGATATGAAGGCAGGTGGCTCCTATTCAACGGGGTCTTCGCCTCGAGAGCTAAGGTCAACTAAAGATTCCTAGGCTTCAGCTTCCCACTGTGAGATTCCATGAAGGTCGGTTGGATGCCTTCCCCTCGAAGGTCAGTTCGACTCTTCTTGTGAACTGCTAATGCCGAGACACCTGTTGCCGCCAAGGCCTAGGATCAAACAAAGGAGCGGTAAGCTCGCGGCCAGGATAGACGAATTCAACACTTTCCTTCCATTAGTAACATAGTTGCCATCATTCTTTCTACTACATGAATTATTAATTCGTGATGAGCATCCATTCACAGATCAATCTCTGCCTACACTTATTTATTATAATAGGCCAGAAATATATTACCAGTAAACTGATAACGGTAATATTTAATACGTATATTGCTAGTATTATTAAATACATTCAAGTACTAAATTAGTAATAGTAAATTAGTATTAATTTTACTAGTGTGAGTGTTATTAAACCTATAACATTACTAATACTTATTCTTATTACCACAACTGCCACTCCTGCTATCTTGACTCTAGTCTGCCAAGTTAGCAGATCCTTTTTGGTCATCTTTAACTTACCATGGCTGAAGTTGATAACCTTGAAAGGATTCTTCAGCTCCATTTTAGAAACTGGTCAGACGCTTATTAATTAAACTTGAATAACACAATACCATCAGCAATTGCAGCAGTAATAAAGGTAATTATCATCACCAACATGCAAAAGCATGACCGCGCGCCACTAAATACTAACCTGGCAGAATTGTTCTTCCTTCAACAAGGTGCCGAGTATCGGCCTCCAACATCTCCTATCCTCCCTTTCCAAAGTACCTCCTCAATATCTAGCCCTTGCGCTGCTGCATAATACCTGTGTGAGTAGACACGTAGATGCAACAATTATATGTAGAAATGATATATCCGATACTACCCGCTCAATCGAAGATACAACCATTCCGCCATTGATAAGGTTAATAGAGGGAAAGATACTAATAAGGTCAGAATGACCGCAAGTGCTGTTGGTACTGATATATGATTCAGAATCTGACGGACAAATATAGGGTTCCGTCAACCTGACCGTACAGTCTCGCGAGAGTCCATCGACTTCGTCAAATCGAAAGCGCATGATACAACCAAAGCAATAAGGATTAGATCACCGGCAATAACCAGGGAAGATCTAAAAGCAAATCGTCACGCGCCACATAATTCAGCCTTGCCTCAAAATGACTTTCTTCTGACTTGGAGAGAGCTCCAGCGGCGGCGCATTATCGTCGTTTGTAATCATCGCCGGATCTAGCCGCCCGGAAATGCAGTAGGAATTTAACCCGTGAGCAGCTCTCACTTTGCAAGTGTATTTTATACGATGCCTCTACAGTGTTGAATGTCAAAAGGCAAATAATAGGGGAAGATGCCAGCAACCTGAAGAAACTATTGCGACCAGAGCAACACTTTAACACTGTCGTTTCTTATTAATCTTGCTTTAAAATCACGTATAGATATAAGTTGCCGATTCAGCAACTTATATTATTTATTATACTCAGCAATGCTGAATTTCAAGATCGGTTCTAGGTAATATACACTAGAAACACTCTTGGGTCGAGATTGAGATTGGGCTCACCATTGTAAAGTAGACGACGATGATGACGGGTTATGGGCAGCATCCAACTGAATAGTAATGGTTATTGCAGATAATAAGAATAGCATCTGAGCCTTTATGAGAGGAGAGTTAACGGAAATACGGTATGACCTTTTTAGTGATGTTTTTAAGCTTGCAGCATATATGAGTGTCGGTGTGGGTATGCGTATGGCCCTCTATTAACAGGATATCTTTAAGGATGAGTAAGCTCAATAAAATAAACCTGACAGCGAGCATAAACAATACTCATTACTAAGGAAAACACTCCATGGAAGACAAACACTATGTAGGTAATCAGCATGCATGGTCAAGCAGGTGATTTCTAAAGTATCTTTCGAGGGTGAAGCTAAGATACTTTCATTACCGACACGAAACTACAACTAACTCAAGCGCCAAAAGGCTCAGAGCCCTGGTTCGCGGTTTAATTCTCCACCATTTGGCGATATACCTCCCTTTCCCTATTACATTGGCGCATTGGTTTGCTTCCATCTGATACTGTGGTCTGCTGGTAGCTGGATGATAATTAGCATTACCCATATAAGTAATAGAATCGATGATATTAGAAACTGAGCAAGCAATACTCTTCAGTATTCTACACCAACTTTTACACCGATATTATGTATAACCATACGGGCCAAGTTGAGGCATCCTAATGTGAGCCACCAGTATCTGAAATGTTATACACATCCTCGTATCATTATACTGTTGACTAGTCCGCACCGTATAGGCATAAATACCAGTGGCGACTATATCCAAAATATACAGCACAAATGGCAATATGCATTTAGTCGCCGTGAAGCAGCAATAATAAACATCTTTGGTGACTAGAATCCTTGACTGTGAAATAGTTCGATATTATTAAAATTATATCTATGATTATATTCAGATTCATTAACTTATCTACTTCTTAAACGCCTCATTGAGTTGAATGTTGATTTAGTGCTTTGTGCGTCGTCGTCTCCCTCGACACTTACATTCCTATACTAACTATTACCAAGGCTGATGCTAGAGTCTCAGCTGGGATGGTTATAATGAGGGATAATGGCACACCTTACAAATGATAGGTAATCTACAAAGATACTTTCAAGTCTCACCATGAATTGCACGGGTTAAGCTAAGATACCCAATCAAGACTAATGATACTCCTTGTACCTAAAGTCAACTTCAAGAACAGCGTGGGTGCCTTACCTACATAAATGAAAGCTGCTATAAGCCAAACCCAGAGACGATGATTAGCTGTTCGCCAGAGACTTCCAAGTTGACTAAGCTTATCCTAATGAAGGCTTATGCTAAATAAACGAGGGGTATCTTACAGTTGGGTCAGAAGGGAAATCTGGTATGTATATTCGACGAGCAGGAGGGTTGGATTTTAGGTACTTTGAGGAAGGCACTATTGATAAGTAGAAAGAGGCCTATAGAGCGACGCAATATGAAGCTCATTCTGAGTGTAGATACTGTAAACGGCCGCAACGGCAAATGCTGACTGACTGCTACATTGTCGCGTTGAGGAATTGTAAGAGTAGTCAAGAATGCAAGATTCGAAACTAAAATCATCAAGGTAGTTTAGTTATCTCTGTGAGTGTAGGACTGTAAGAGAATTAGAGGATCACTGATTTCTTCTCAACTCTGTAACTAATAGGTCCGCGTAGGTTGGCGGCCATTCTAGTGAGCTAC